>CAUYON010007206.1:0-25939 GCA_963573935.1 Arctocebus calabarensis
CTGGCTGAACTACAACAAAAAATAGCCAGGCGTTGTGGTGGGCACCTGTGGTCCCAGCTACTTGGGAGACTGAGGCAGGATAATCGCCTAAGCCCAAGAGCTGGAGGTTACTGTGAGCTGTGACTCCACAGCCACTCTACTGAAGGCGATAAAGTGAGACTCTGTCTCTAAACAAAAAAAAAAAAAAAAAAAAAAGAATGGATTCTCAACACCATCTCTCCAGAGCGAAAGCCAAGCATCTTTCTGCAGCCCACCGTCCTGTGTGATCTGCTCATCCCATCTGTCAGCCCTGAGGCCTTTCTGAACTTACCCTGCCATTTTTCTTGCCCTCCTTGGCTTTATATTTTTTTTTCTTTTTTGCAGTTCTCATTGTTGTTTTTCTCTTTGCAGTTTTAGACCAGGGATGGGTTTGAACCTGCCACCTCTGGTATATGGGGCCAGTGCTGTACTCCTTTGAGCCACGGGCATCATTGTTGTTTTTTAGCTGCTTCAGGCAGGGTTTGATCCTGCCAGTCTTGGTGTATGTGGCTGGTGCCCTACTGACTGAGCTACGGGCACTGCCCTACCTGTTTCCTTTTTGTTTCAGGCCAAGCCTGCTCCTGCAGCAGGGCCTTCGTGTGCTTTATCTGCTGCCTAAAATGTTCCTCCAACTGGCTGCAGGATCCACATGCCCCAATTCCTCAGGGACTCCCCCCTCATTCTCTTCAAATATCACCTTATCAGGGGGCAGTGACCTGGCTCATGCCTGTAAGCCCAACACTCTGGGAGGCCAAGGCAGGTGGATCCCTTGAGCTCAGGAGTTCAAGATAAGCCTGAGCAAGAGTGAGACTCATCTCTACTAATAGTAGAAAAACTAGTGGCCATTGTGGGAGCACATGTACTCCCAGCTAGTCAGGAGGCTGAGGTGGGAGGATCACTGCTGGGTGGGAGCCCAGCAATTTGAGGTTTCTGTGAGCTATGGTGACTGCACAGCATTATATCCAGGGCAACTGAGATTCTGTCTCCAACAAACAAAAAACAAAAATTATCTTAACAGAGAGACTGATCTAAATGCTTCACCCCTTATAATAATAGGCCTTCCCCATCTCCTCCACAACATCCTCTGTTCTCCCTCCCCTTTCTCCACACCACTTGCTTTCATGGGCTGATGGTCTCTCCCTCTTACTCTTGCTTCAGCCTCCGGAGTAGATGAGACTATAGGCAACCACCACTAAGCCCAGGTAGTTTTTCCATTTTTAGTAGAGATAGGGTCTTGCTCTTGCCCAGGTTGGTCTCAAACTCCTGTCTGGCTCCCTGTTAGGTGTTTGGTGAGCTCCAGGACAGCAAAGGCCTTGCTGCTACTGCTGCTGTGTCCCAGAACTAGGACAGGGAACTCCACAGTGAGTGCTCCATAAATGTGACATAAATGGAAGGGATAGCCCATTTCTCTGGAGTCTATAAATAAGAAAAATCATACATATAGGCTCATCATCTGTAGCTCAAGCAGCGAAGGCACCAGCCACATACACCATGGCTGGGAAGTTCAAATCCAGCCTGAGCCTGCCAAATAACAATGACAACTACACCCCAAAATTAGCCAGGTGCTCTGGTGGGCACCAGTGGTCCACTTACTTGGGAGGCTAAGGCAAGAGAATCACTTAAGCCAGGAGTTGGAGGTTACTGTGAGCTGTGTTGCCAGGACAATCTACCCAGGGCGACAGCTTGAGGCTCTGCCTCAAAGAAAAAAATCATATGTACACTTGCCCAATAGGTACTTATGAAATTGATTGGTATTCAAGAGAGTGAAAGTTCTCAATGCATCATCATGTCACAATTAAGCAGTTATTTATTTATTTTTTTGCTGGAGGTGCTTGCCCGACCTTTCTCTCAGTGACAGAGTAAGGTTTACTGGTGTCCCAGAGCCAGACGGAGGACATACAGTTCTTCATCTGGATTAGAACTCTGCACCAAACAGGGCTCTCATGTGGTAACTGCTCTTGGCCCAGAGGCTCCAGGACTGAGCTGCAGCTGCCAGGTGTCCACCATGGCATCTGCTCTGTGACAGTCTTAGTCTTTCCTTGCTTTTTATGGCCCAGTCATGTTGAGGAGGACTGGTCATGTATTGTAGAATGTACACCAGGCTGAGTCTGAGTTTTCCTCATAATTTACACTGGGGTTAGGATTTTAGGGAAGACACCATGGAAATGATGTCTTTCTTGTCACATGGTATCAGGGTGTGTGGGATATCAATGTCTCATCACTGGCTATCACTTATCACTTGATTAATATTGTCTTTTACAGGTGCCAGGGAAGCTGGTGAAGTGATCCAGTTGGTGTGTTTCATGAAATCCCTTATGTGTGATTGGTGACGCAGGGTATAGACCTGCAATTGAAATAGTATGGAAAAAAGAGTGGCTAGAAGCTCTATGATGGCAGGTAGCAAATTTCTTTATTTCTCTCCAACTTATATAGGCACATAACTTAATCAATAAACACATGACTTAAACTATGGCCCCAGGCTACTTACTGCCTGGTACTTACAGGCCTATGGATAAACCAGATTAACTGATAACCATTTTACTAACATTATCTAAAGCTGTCTTTATGGGCTAAGGTTTAATAAGATGAACTGATAACTACTTTACTAAAGTTATTCTTATGCTAAATAATCAAACACAAAACCACAAACCAGGATTCTGAGGAGATAAGTGGTTTAAATGCTTGATCCTTTAACAGACCATTTGGAAGCAGTCCATCATCTTTAGGGAGTAGCCTGGAACATCCTGAAATATACAGGTATCTGCCTGCAGACCTGCCTCCATGAAACTCTGCTCTAAATCACTTTTACATGATTAGGTTCTAAGCCACATATGGAGTTGTATTCAGTATTTTTTCCTTTCTAACTCATGAAAGATTTATACTTGCCTTCACAGAATGGAATCATTTAAAGGTTTACTTATAGGCTTTTTGCCTATAATTCCCCCTTTCTTGTTTAGTGTGGTTTTGAGTGTTTATATCACTCCTTCTTAATGCAAAAATTGTGGCATGGCGATCATTTTCTTTCTTTTCTTGAGTAACTTTCTTACCTATAATATATAAAATTAAACATAAAATTAACAACAATGCAAGTGAATCAACAGAACTTCCAATAAGTCCATTAATTTTGGGTAATGGGTTTAATTGTTGAATACCATCAGCAATGCCTTGTAAAATTTGATTGCCATCAACTTTTTCTAATTTCTGTTGAAAAGTAGAATATACCTCATGCTGCAAATTAACAATAACAGCTGTTATATTTTCATGATTTAACAGATGCATTTTAACCCCTTTTTTAGTCTCATTATACATTACAGGGGTAATACAAAAAGATGTCATATTCCAATCACATTTCAATTTTATCTGTCTTTTTAAACTGACTAATTCATCACCTAACATAAGAACAGCTTGTTTTAAATCTGATATTTCACTGTAAAGTTTGGTATCAGTTTGCTTTTGGGCAGTCCATAATTGTTCAGCGTTCTAATGCCAATCAGAAACAAAATTTTGAGTTTTTATATTCTGAGTCTAGGCCATACTGGCAGTCGCAGTGGTTGCAATTACCACAATGATCCCCAAGATGGCACTAATCAATAGTCTAACAAAACATCTGCTTCTCTTTAAAATCTTATCACCAGGAGCTGCAACGTGGACAGTGCTGGAGAACAGGAGGCTAAACTGTGGTACGCGCTCTCAGCAAATATAATTGTTCCTTGGAAGGGTTAAAACTCACATAATTGTTAATACAAGTAAACATTTGACAATTTGAACAAAACAATTCTCCTGTTACTTTATTCCATGTCGCATTTCCTTTCAGCCATACAAAGGGCAATTGTAAACAAGCCTGAATATATTTTGTTTCTTTTCCTTCAAATTTCATTTTATTGATAATTTTATTTTTATATAATCCTCTGGTCCATGCTTTTAATGGCTGAAAAGCTGCACCTACTTTCCACAAATGTATTTGTTTGGAATAAGCAGCAGTGCCTGAGGATGGTGGTGGAAACCCACCGTTACTCCAGTGGGTAATTAGCCAGTATTCCAGTCCTATTTCTGTGCAATGGTGCCTCAAATGAGGTTTCTAAAACAGGAACTGGTGGCTAATCAATTACTTCACCACCTGTAGTATTAATAAGCATATAAGGAAATTTTCCTTTACACTTAGTCCAATGTATCCAATCATGAATTTCTATGAATGAATGCATTGTACAAGGAGGCAATTCAGTATTAGAAAGACTGTGGTTATGGCAGAATTTATCTAAAGAATAGGTACTTAACATGTATATTTTATTTAATGCATTTAATTCTTTGGGTTCATTTTCATGCAAACTGACCCACAGTTGCATAGGCATATTAAGGCAATGTGGTTGGTCTCCAAAGCAAATAGGAGGGCCAGTAACTCCAGTTGCATAATTGTTGCTGTCCACTATTGTGTGAATTGAAGTAGGGAACAAAGTGCAATGGCCCACTGCCCCAGGTAGGTGATTAATCCCAAGCTTTGACTTGGTGGGGCCCTCTGGCACATTCTTTCCTAGGGTGTAATGTGGGAAGATGCGGGGTACTCCCCCTGCTTTTTGCTGGAGATGTGAGAAGCTGCGGGGGACTCCCCCCCCCCCCGCTTTTTGCTGGCAAGAGCCAGAAGAGGAGCTGGAAGTCCAGATGGCAAGAATTAGAGATAAACAGCACAGCAGTTCCAAGGTAAACAGTACAGCAGTTCCCATGAAGTAAATTACCTTCCCAGTGAGAGTATAAAAGTCTGGAAGAAAAATAAAGTGGTGTCAAAAAATAAAGTATTGTGTCAGCCTGACTGAGTCCATTATCGTGTGTGTATGTGTGTGTGTGTGTGTATGTGTGTGTTTTCATCCCACACCCACTCCTCAGAACCTGGCTAGTGGACGGCAAGTCTGTGAAACTGGCAACCACAAAGGGACCTGAAGCATGGGGACATAGTGCTAGGGACCACCGCGGAAGAAGCTGGCGACCTGCAAGAAACTAAGTTAACAGCACGTGTGGTGGGATTCCCCTAAAGTAAGAAATCATGGGGGCAGGCTCTAGCCGTAACCTTTTTGTTCTTCTTTTAAATCAAATGCTCCAAGAGTGTAGTACAAAAATCAGTCAGGACAAAATTTTTACATTTTGTGGAGCATGTGTGCCCCTGGTTCCCAGAAAAAGGAACTATGAATTTGAATACCTGGTTGATCCTGCCAGTAGCAGATGTTTGTCTCAAAGATTAAAACATGTATGTCTAAGTACACATGGCTGGTCCGAAGGCAGTGAGTTATCTCATTTGCTTGTTCACAGTCAGTTACAGATTGAACTCCTTGTTCTACTCTTTCCCCCTAAAATAAGAATTCCATCAATTTGAACAGATTCATTCAGAAATAACACAGTTAGCAACTCAACATTTATCCTTTGATCCTGCAAAAGCAGCTAGTGAGTTATTTGACCAGTTTAAACATTATGTTTCCTCTCCTTTTGATACTATTTGGCATATACTCAAGGGACTAGCTGTAGCTGTCATTGTTCTGATTATAAAACTGGACATGCTGCTCTGCCTGGTATGCTCCCTGTGCTTCTTGCTAAGATTAAATGCTCAAGAGACATTAAGATTGAAGTTTCAGGATAGATTGGAGCCTCTCTCTTACACTGTCTAATGCTAAGTGGCAGCCAATGATGGGTAAGATCCTCCTGGAAGTCTAAGCAACCTAAGACAGGACCATCTTGATGGTCTTGAGGTATCCAATGATGGGTAAGCTAGATCTGTTGGCAGGAGGACAACCTAAAACAGGTGCACTTAAGCCTCTATTAAAATAAATAAGGAAGGAGGAGATATGAGAAGCTGCGGGGGACTCCTCCCACTTTTTGCTGGAGTTGTGGGAAGCCACAGGGACTCACCCTGCTTTTTGCTGGAGATGTGGGAAGCCGCAGTGGACTCTCCCCACTTTTTGCTGGCAAGAGCCAGAACAGGGGGCTAGAAGTCCAGATGGCCAGAACTAGAGATAAACAGTACAGCAGTTCCAAGGCAAACAGCACAGCAGTTCTCATTAAGTAAATGACCTTCTTCCTAATGAGAGTATAAAAGTCTGGAAGAAAAATAAAGTGGTGTCAAAAAATAAAGTATTATGTCAGCCTGACTGAGTTCATTATCCTCTGTGTGTGTGTGTGTGTTTTCATCCTGGCGCCCCCTCCTCAGAACCTGGCTAGTGGACGGCGGATTCGTCAGCGTAACTGCCTGTGTTTTTCAGCAAAGCCACTTTGGGAGCTGGGGGAGAATATCTCCCAAAACTCACATCTAGCCAAAGTCCTGGAAATGCTCCTTCTCAGTGCCTCATACCTCAAGGAGCACAAATGAGACTGATTCACCTTACAGGGGTGCAGGGGACTGTGCCCCTTCATATAATTAGCAATAATGGTGCCTTCTTCTTCAGGCTTAAATGGTCCTCTAGTGTCATATGGACCAGGGAGCCAGGATGAATCATTAACATAGATAGGCACAGTAGGTTCTAGCTAGCTAACTTCTTGAAGTAAAGAGGGTTAGGTACACAAGTCCAATATTCAAATTTCTGTCCTTCAGTTGGAATGGACAACAAGGTAATTATTGCCAAAAACAAATCAACAGCATTCCTTTCTTGTTGAGTGTAATACACTAAACCTTGATACTCACAACACAGTTTCTTCACCTATCCCCAAGTCAGCAATGGAGCTTACTTTGTCTGAGGCCTGACAGATCATCTTTCCTCATTGGAGTCAGGTTTATCTTCTCCAGGTTGGCTGTTACTGTCTTTGTGGTCTTCTTCTTCTTCCCCATGACTGAGACACAGTTCTCTGGACCACATCGGAACTTCAAGTTTTTATCTGGGACCCAAAGTTTAGTATGTCCTGTAAAAATATAAGCATATCCTCTTCCCCAATGTATAACATTTGCAGGTACCCAAGCATTTGTTAAAGTATCCTTATAATACACTGGTTGATTCAAAGGGGGAGGAGGTAACTGTTATCCAGTGTTTATATGCTAGAATTTCATTTTTTGTCATTAATGTTCAAAAGATTTAAGGTAAAAAGAGCTGAAGATATTCTATTCCTAGGGGTGATATTATACCATCCTCACCCTTTGTTCTGTTTTAATAACATTTCTTTTAATGTTATATTTTGCCTTTCAATTATGGCTTGTCCTGTACTATTACCAGGTACACCGGTCATATGTTTAAAATTTATATTATGTAATTTGAAAAAAATCTTGGCATTTTTTTGAAATATAAGCAGATCCATTGTCTGTTTGAATGGATGAAGGTTTACCCAAAACTGAAAAAGCTTTCAATAAATGAGTTATGACAGCATCTGCCTTTTCAGATGATAATGCTCAAGCCCATGAAAAATGAGAATACGTATCCACAGAATGATGTATATATTTCAATTTTCCAAATTATGGAAATTGAGTAACATCCATTTGCCATAATTGGTTAGATATTAAATCTCTGGGATTTACTCCTATAGGTAAATGTGGAGCCATTAAAGACTGACATGTGGGGCAAGCCTTATGATTGCCCTGGCAATATGCCAAGAAATATTATGTTTTTTTTTAATGTTTTAACATTACTGTGACCTACAGCATGTTCATACTGGTCCTACTAATTGATCAATAGTTTCATTTCCCTTAGAAATAGGTTCTTGTAAATTAGAATGAGCTCTTACATGGGTGATATAAATAGGATAAACTCTATTTCTTTCTATGTTTTATTTTTATTTATTTATTTTTTCTATTATCAATTGCTGAAGAGAAATAAATAATAGAGTCAATTCTTTAGTATTAGTAGGTAATTAACTGTCTCTATTTTTTTGAACTACATGAGTTGAATATAAAGAGTCTGTGATAATGTTTAAACGTTGATTAGAGTAATCTGTTAATAATAATATTATAGCAAATAATTCTGCTTTTTGTACTGAATCATATGGAGAATGTTGTACTTTTTGAGAATTGGGGCCTAAATATCTGGATAGTCCCCTTTTATTTGCATCTGTATAAAATGTTTCTGCATCAGGAATAGCTTCTAATTTTACTACTTTAGGTAAAAATCCAAGAGGTATTTTTAAGAAATTGAATTCTTTTATCTTGTGGAAAGTGGTTATCTATGGCTCCAGGAAGACACGACCAGAAGTCACGACCATGCAGCAGAGCCACAGGAGGGGCTTGGGTCTCCCCTCTGTGCATGAGACCCATGAAGCAGCTGAGTCCACAATGCATGGTTGATGTTAGGATAAACTGAGGCATGATAGGTGACTTCTAGGTCATGGCTACATTCTACACTGTTATTTTATTTATTTATTTATTTATTTATTTTGAGATGGAGCCTCATTACATCATCCTCGTTAAGAGTATTGTGGCAACATAGCTCACAGCAATCTTAAACTCCTCGGCTCAAGTGATCCTCCTCCCTCAGCTTCCCAAGTAGCTGGGACTACAGACATCTGCCACAATGCCTGGCTACTTTTTCCATTTTTAGTAGAGATGGGGTCTCGCTCTTGCTCAGGGTGGTCAGAGGGAATCCACCCACTTCGGCCTCCTAGAGTGCTAGCATTGCACTTGTACCCTGGCCTTTTGTTCTTTTCTTCTGTCTGGCACTTGAGACAGGGACCCCTTCTCATCCATTCTTTTACTTGGGCCTCACTGCAACACTGGTGGGAATCAGAGGCCCAGAGGAGGACTGTAGTACACATGACACCACACCGCATCAGCCAGCTTGTCTGCCAGCACTAGGTGGCAGAGGCGATTCTGGTGTCCAGAGGCCATGTGGTCTTCAGCAGACACTTTAACCCCACTGGACTGAGTCTCCCTTCCTGGCCCTCCCTCACCCACACACTTGGTGTCTGCACCATTTCCTTTGTCTCCTCACTCCTGCATTTCTTTTCCTTCCCTCCCAGATTCTCACTCATAAGACTCGAATGATTACTCCTGTCTGTCAAGGTGCCGGAAAACTAAAATTTGCTAGATAATGTGTGTGACTTGTGCCTCCTGGTTCATGGAAATGATCAGATGCTCTGGCTGTTGTGATTGTCATCCTTTGATGCTACCACCTATCAAATTCAGTGGAGGAAGCATATCTGACACCATTCTAATCCAGCAGCAGTTGGATGTCACCCCAGTGTCCCCACTGTAGCCCCCACCCCCATCCCTAAGAAAGCCCAATCTCTACTTCAAGGAGTAAGCACTCTTCTATGAATTGCAAGGTTTTTATTGCTTTTGCCTGGGGATGGCGGGTTGCTGAGCCTACTTAGTGATCAGGCATGTGGTTCCCTTGGGTCTTCTGGCAAGGACAGCTCTCTTAACATATATTGCTTCAGTATATTTTGTCCTGCAAAGAGAAGATCAGGAAATTTGGTGAGGCCTCAGGAGAAAGAGAGACATGGAGTTTGCACTGAGCACTCCTCAGACCCTTGCTGGCAAGGGACTTGCAACCTCGTCAGGATTGTGGCTTTTGGATTTGTGCAGGTAAAGGGGGATTCCTTCCAATCTTCTGCACCATGAGAGTAGCCCACCTTGTGCCTGAGAAGTCTTGGAAAGCTCCTTTAAAAAGAACCGAAAGAAGAGGAGAGGTAGCCAGTGTTGGTGGCTGCTGAGGAGGACCTGGTGAGTCTGGGCACCTGTAAGCCTCCAGGAATGAACTGTTCCCAGTTCCCTTCCTACTTCTGCCCCTTGGACATTTGAAGGTGAAACAGCAACTTTTCACCATCAACTCCTGGGGGAACAGAGAGAGGATTCACTTTGACTCCCTATGGGGTGGTCCACACATAGAGATGGCAGGTGGGGAAGCTTTTAGAGATGCCTCCTTTCCTGGCATGTGAGCCATGGGATGGCTCCTTGGCTTTTAGAGATGCCTCCTCTCCTGGCATGTGAGCCACAGGAATAAAAAATAAATGAAGATTTTGGAGGAAGGGGAAATGGAAGAGGGGACTTGAGGGGTTAGGATAAAGGAAGGGACAAATATACATATTCATTCCCACCACCACACCTGGGTATTGTTGTTGTAGTTGTCATTGTTGTGTAGCGGGCCTGGGCTGGGTGTTCAAACCCACTACCTCTGGTGTATGTGGCTGGTGCCCTATCCGCTGATCTATAGGCCCAGAGCTAAGGAACCAATATTTGAAGAGGTGAAGGATACATTTTTTGTTGTTGTTGTTTGTTTTTTTAGAGACAACGTCTCACTTTATGGCCCTCTGTAGAGTGCTGTGACCTCACATCTCACAGCAACCTCTAACTCCTGGGCTTGGGCGATTCTCTTTCCTCAGCTTCCCAAGTCACTGGGACTACAGGCACCTGCCACAACACCTGGCTATTTTTTGTTGCAGTTTGGTCGGGGCTGTCTTTGAACCTGCCACCCTCGGTATATGAGGCTAGTGCCCTACCCACTGAGCCACAGATGCTGCCCAAATCCAATTCTAATGGTTGAATAGAGATCTAGGCTTGTGTGTTGGAGTCAGGGAGGCCAGAGCTGAGGAGCTGAATCAGAGGTCAGGTGGTGCCGTGGGCAGGGGAGCTGCTGGAGGTTCCCACATGGTTCTTGAGGAGCTGAACAGCCTGAGCCAGGCACAGAGCTCAAGGGCTGAATCGAATCTCCCTTCCTGGCCCTTCCCCACCCACACTGTTGGTGTCTGCTCCATTCTGTCTGTCTCCTGGCTCATGTGTTTCTTTTCCCTCCCAGAGTCCCAGGGAAGGGCCGTGGTGGGGAGGTGGATGAGACTTGGGCTAAGCAGAGCCCCTGGGCAGCACTGGAGTGCAGATACACGGGGTGGTACTCCCCAGCCTAGACAGGGCATTATCCTTATCCTCGTGTGTCAGTTTATTGTCAGCACACATCTCCAGTTGCTTAGCATTTTCCAATAATTCAGGGGATTTTTCGAAATTGCTCAGGTGATTGATAAATTGTTCAGGGGTTCCCTTCACATAGAGGTTAGCAGGCTTCTCCATAGCTGGGCATATGTCACTATCTAGAACACAAAGACAGGATGACCTACTCTGGAAAGATGTCCATCAGAACCCAGCCATTCTTCCCCCCCCCAGCCTGCTGAGGACACTTGGGGAACCCATGTCCCAGGCACCCACTTGCACCTGAGAGTAGGAGTGAGGCTGTGCAGAGCAGCAGGAGAGCAGCCAGTTTCATGGTGTGGGTGGCAGGTACTACCTCCCCCCGCTGGGGCCCTTTACACTCATCCTAGGTTCCCCCATTGGGGCAGGGAGGGGGACTGTGTCTGGGACTTCTTTTTCTATGAGGCACCTCCAGGCCTCTTCCAGGCCATAGCCCTAACTGCCCAGGGCTCTCAAGAGAGAATTTGTGTTGGCAGGAAGAGGCTAAGTCCTGAGTCAACAGAGGGGTTGGCTCGTTCTCTCCCCTACCCCCCGGGCTTTTTCTGAGGGTCAGGTGACATGGGAAGTCAAAGGGAAGAACCAAAGGACAACTTGACTAGAGCAATAGACAGAAGGCTCCCAAATCAGGCCTCCTGAGTGATGACCCATGTCAGCCTTTCACATCTGGATGTGATCTTTCAGATAGTCTGGTGAGAACTTTATGGCTTTTTCAGGAAATTTAGCGCTTTTGCTAAGTGTCTCACAACTAGTAAGCATCAAGGGAAGCCTATTTCTGGAGCCTGGACTTGTCTCCTGTGCTCACTGGGCCTGCAGCTGTAGCTGTCTTTTAACCGAGTCCTGCTACCTGGGTACTGGGAGGGCACCTCAAATGGGAAGGGAACTTATCATCCCTCTTCCAACCTGGTTCTCTTTTTCAGTTTCTCAGGATGGCCAAGGCCATAAAAAAACAAGGAAAGACTAAGAAACTGTCACAGAGCAGATGACATGGTGGACAGCAGGCAGCTGCAGCTCAGTGTTGGTGCCTCTCTGCGAAGAGCAGTGACAAACTGTGAACCTTGTTTGGTGCAGGGTTCTAACTAAGACCAAAATGCTTACATCCTCCCTTTGGCTCTGTGGCACCAGTAAAACCTTACTAAACCTTACTCTGTCATGTGAACTGAAGAGAATGGAGTTCCCAACACCATCTCTCCAGAGCAAAAGCCAAGCATCTTTCTGCAGCCCACTGCTCTGTGTGATGTGCTCCTCCCATCTCTCAGCCCTGAGGCCTTATCAGTGGTCTCCCTGTCCTTTGGCCTTCTTTCTCTTACTTTTTTGCAGTTGTCATTGTTGTTTTTCAGCTGGTTTGGGCAGGGTTCGAACCTGCCAGCCTTGGTGTATGTGGCCAGTGCCCTACCCAATGAGCAATGTGTGCCCCCTACTGGCTTCCTTTCTGTTTCAGGCCAAGCCTGCTCCTACAGCAGGGTGTTTCTGTGTGCTGTGTCTGCTGCCTGAAATGCTCCTCCAACTTACTGCAGGATCCACATGCCCCAATTTCTCAGGGATGCCCCCTCATTGTCTTCAAATATCACCTTATCAGGGGGCAGTGAAGTGCTTCATGCCTGTAAGCCCAACACTCTGGGAGGCCGAGGCAGGTGGATCCCTTGAGCTCAAGAGTTCAAGATTAGCCTGAGCAAGAGTGAGACCCATCTCTACTAAGAGTAGAAAAATGAGCGGCCATTGTGGCGGCACTTGTAGTCCCAGCTAGTCAGGAGGCTGAGGCAGGAGGATCACTTGAGCCCAGCAGTTTTAAGTTTCTATGAGGTATGGTGATTCCACAGTATTATACCCAGGGTAACTGAGACTTTGTGCCAAACAAACAGAAAACAATAATCATCTCATCAGAGAGACTGATCTAAATGCTTGACCCCTAATAATAAAAGCCTTCCCCATCTCCTCCACAGCATCCTCTGTTCTCCCTCCCCTTCCCTCACACCACTTCCTGTCATGGGCTGATGGTGTCTCCTTCTTACTCTTGCTTCAACCTCCAGAGTAGCTGAGACTATAGGCACCCACCAGAAAGCCCAGTTAGTTTTTCCATTTTTAGTAGAGATGGGGTCTTGCTCTTGCCCAGGTTGGTCTCAAATTCCTGACTGGCTCCCTGTTAGGTATATGGTGAGCTCCAGAGCAGCAAAGGACTTGCTACTACTGCTGCTGTGTCCCCATAACTAGGACATGGAACCCCAGAGCGAGTGCTCCATACATGTGAGATAAATGGAAGGGATAGCCCATTTCTCTGGAGTCTTGAACAAGAAAAATCATATATACAGGCTCATTGCCTGTAGCTCAAGGGGCTAAGGTGCCAGCCACATATGCCAGAGCAGGTGGGTTCAAATTCAGCCGGGACTGCCAAATAACAATGACAATAACAACAACAAAAAAATAGCTGGGTGTTGTGGTGGCTGCCTGTAGTCCCACTTACTTGGGAGGCTGAGGCAAGAGAATTGGAGGTTGCTGTGAACTGTCTCCCCAGGGTCTCCCCAGCTTCAGGGTCTGTCTCAAAAAAAAAAAATCTTATGTACACTTGCACTAAAGGTACTTATGAAATTGATTGGTATTCAATAGAGTGAAAGTTCTTAGTGCTTCCTCATGTCAGAATTAAGCAGTTATTTATTTATTTTTTTACTGGAGGCACTTTCCTAACCTTTCTCTCAGTGACAGAGTAAGGTTTGCTGGTGCCCCAGAGCAAGAGGGAAGATAATCAGTTCTTCATCTGGATTAGAACCCTGCGCCAAACAGGGCTCACATCTGGTAACTGCTCTTGGCTGAGAGGCTCCAGCACTGAGCTGCAGCTACCAAGTGTCTACCATGCCACGTGTTCTGTGACAGTCTTCATCTTTCCTTGTTTTTTGTGGCCTAGTCATCTTGAGGCAGACTGGCCATGTATTGTAGAAAGTACACCAAGCTGAGTCTGTCTGAGTTTTCCTCATAATTTACACTGGGGTTAAGATTTTGGGAAAGAGACTACAGAAATGAAGTGTGTTTCTTGTCACATGGCATCAGGGTGTGAGCAATATCAATGTCTCATCACTGGGTATCACTTATCCCTTGATTAATACTGTCTTTGTCAGGTGCCAGGGAAGCTGGTGAAATAATCCAGTTGGTGTGAAAAAAATGGGAGCATTACCAGACCCTTTCTAGTCTCCCTTTTTTCTACTCTTTTCTTTGGAAATGTCTACCCCACTCTCAAGGGAGAAGGGAGTATCTACAGATACTGCTGGGGATTCTTCTGTAAGGAACAGTTGTCTCTTCCTTACTGCTTGTTTATTCAATTTATTTATATCTCCAACTGTCTGCAGGATGGACTAACATCAGCACACCTTGGTATGTGTGGGGTATGTGCTTCAGGAGCACTGCAAGATAACAGCATCTACAGATGCTTAGGCCCTTCTGCCTGTGCGCACGTGCGGTGATCTCACGTTGCCTGTGCACATCCTCCCCCTCATTCACGTGACTTCAAACAAAGCACTTGGTGCACAATAAATTTAAGTGTAGGGTTTAGGAACTTTGAGACAGAGTCTCTATTGCCTGAAAGTTTCTCAGATGGGGGCGGAGACAAAGAGGATAAGTCCTGCAATGAAATTGTCTGAATAATAAAGGGGATTACTGTGCTCTCGTGGTATATAGCAATCTTTCTTTATTTTCCACCAACTTATACACCCATTACTGCACATACGCACCATTAATCAATAAATGACAACATTTCTCAACATGGGTCTCATGACCAGGCCCAACTGTGCCTTGCACCCAACAGTCTACCAATTAACTAATACATATTCTACTACCTTATTTCAAAGTTACTATTTTAACTTTTAATTAAAACTCTACTCTAAACTACTTCACTAAAAGAAAGATAACAACTCCAGAGATTGTTTGAATACCTGACCTTTTACTGGACCATCAGGAGGCAATAATTCATTTTTAGAGAACAAACTGGAGGTTGCTAAGATATACAGCTGCTTATGTGCAAGCCTCTGCTCCCTTCGGCCAGCCTCTGTCTCCCAGGCATTTACTGTCTCCGTGACTAGGCTCTAGGCCTTCATGGAGTCCTATCTCAGTCCCTCACAGAAAGTTCTAAAAAGGACTTTTTACTTGCCTTTCCACTATGGCTCAATCAAAGGCACATATAGGCTTTCTGCCTTTAAGTCTAACTTTGTCACCCTCATCACAGTTGACAGCACCCTGCAACTCCTGGACTTAGGTGATCCTTCTGCCACAGCCTCCCAAGTAGCTGGTCACTACAGGTGACCGCCATAATGTCTGGCTAATTTTTTTTTTTTTGCATTTGGCTAAGGCTGGGTTTGAATGCACCATTCTTGGCATATGGGGCCAGTGCCCTACTCACTAAGCCACAGGTGTCACCCTAGGGTTTTGGAACTTTGTAGAATTCTGCCCCCCCCAATATTTTTATTTTTATATTTTTTTATTGAATCATAGCTGTGTACATTAGTTCAATCATGGGGTACAGTGTGCGGGCTTCACATGCAATCTGAAATATTTTTATCAACCTGATTGACATAACATTCATGAGATTTTCTCATTTACTATGTGAAAACATTTTTGATCCGTATTTAGAAGTTTTCTCCTGACCCTTCAAATATGTACCACACATGTGATCTCACCCTTTGTCCTATCTCCCCACACCCTCTCCCTCCCCTTTCCTCCCTCTCCCCTTTCCCTGTCTTCCTGTGCAATAAATGGGTTGTAGCCTTCACTTGAACATTCCACTTTTGTATAAGCTTGCCTTGGCACATCAGCACAAAAAGGGTATAAAAGGCTGCCTGCATTTCTCTTTGAGGCCATTTGCCCTTTGGGGCAGTGGTCCACCTGTGCAGGTGTAAATAAATCATCACCATGTGATTTGAACCTAAAGTGAGGTCTGTGTATTCTTATGGGTGGTGTAAGTTACATTTGGAGGCCCCAGCGAGATTTGCTACCCCAGCAAGATTTGCCACCCCTCAGACTCCCACCTAAGCCCACCACTGCCAACGGCTTCAGGGGAAAGCTTGGAGAGATGTTCCTCCGCCCCAGAGCCCTCGGATGTGTGGAGCCTGGGCATACGTCCCAAAAGCCTTCCAAATTGGTGATAATCATTAACACCTGGGTGAGTTTGTAACATCTGTCTGTTCTCTAGAGATTTGGGGGAAGACCTATCATCCCCATTAAGTCTTTTGCTGGCTCTATATTTCCATCTGAGGACTGCAGTTGTCTGGTGTTTGGGGAATGAGGGAAGGTCAGATGTGACATTAACTTCCCCCACCAGGCCTGCCCAGGATGCTGTAGCGGGTCACTGGTCTGGACCCACAGGGTTTGTGGGCCATTTTGGTCAGGACTTGTGGGGGCAGGTCATCTGATTGGTTTGTCTTGTCTGGACTCACAAGGTGGGTGAGTCTTTAGTCTGTCTTTGGTTTTGTTTGTCTGTCTTAAGTGTGAGTCTTTGGGCTGTCTTTGGTCTTGTTTGTACATGTTAAGTGTGAGTCTTTGGTCTGTTTTGGGTTTGGTTCTGTCTGTCTCTGACTTAAGCCTCGTCTAGGACTCCCGAGAAATGCGATTTCCTGGACTCTCCTTAGTTTGATTGGGTCTGTCTCAGTCCTGTCTGGTTTTCTCTTTGGACTCACAGAGCATGAGTCTGCAGGTCCTTCCTATATCAGTAAGATTGTGTGAAACCTTTAAGTCTCTCTCATGTCCAGTCTGTCTAGACTCATAGAGTGTGAGTGTTGGGTTTCTCTTCTTTGGACGTTTCTCCATCCCTTTGGCTCTGGTTTGTCAAGTTTTTCCTCTTTAAACTCTCAGGGGAGTGAGTCTCTACTCTGTTTTTAGCCTGGTTTTGTCTGGTAGTCTCTGGTCTATCTCAGGCTTTTCCTTTTAGGACTCAGAGGGTGGATCTTCGGTTTGTTTAACTGGTGTGTATGAGTTATTTGTCAAATTTGTGTTTGCTGTTTCCAACAGTTTATCAAAATTCCTTTCAAAGATTGGTCAATTCCAAGTTTAAATGTCACCCTCTTTTTCTGACAATTAAAGAGTTACTACAAAGTTTGGTAAAACTGTTCCTCCCTTAACTGTAGTTGCTATGTTACAAATAGTCTTAAAACAAAGTGCTGGCATTCAGCAAAAAATCCAAGAACAATTACTCATTTAGAACTAAAGGAAAAAAAAACAGTCCTCTTTACTTTTTAAAACAGCAGCCGCTTGGCATTACTCTGGTTGGCATGCATTCTGATGATCCTCAGACGGCCTCCAGGATGGGGGCAGACTGTGGCCCCTCTGAGGGAAGGCACCCCCTGGAAACATCCCAGGGTCCCTAGAGAACCTGGAGCCCTCAGGAGGCCAGCTGATGATCACTTCTAAATTCACCTATAAGTCCACCTTCAGAGGTAAGCCACTTTTATCTAATTTAGGCTACTGTCTGCAGATTTGTGATAAATTATTAGAAAAATATGTAACTGTTTATTGAATTCAATTGTTGTAATTTGTGTGGAACCTCTGGGGAAAGGCAAATGATAAGAACTTCAGACAGGAAACTCAGGTTGCCAGGCTATTCACCTGTCAGCAACTTTCAGAGGACCTCCAGGGTATTAGATTGCCCACAAGTCTGATAAAAACTATATGAAAAAAAGTGTCCTCGTTCTGACTTTGAGAATATGAAAGTGTAAGGATAAAGGTAAACTTTAAAACATTGTTCATGTCACGCCCATGTCTGCCGTGTCATTTTATGTCATTTGTTCAGTGTTTGTTAAAAGAATTGATCTTGGCCCTAAACAGTCTTGTGTTAAACTGAGAAGAAAAAAACAAGTGTAAAAAAGATTTTTAAAATTCCCTAGAACTCAGCATTCTATGCCTTGAAACACCTAAGTTCTAGTTCTTGTCAGCAATTAGAGATTTCTTCCTCCATATTGTTAACATTCTGGTTCCCTAATCCATTCCCTAATAGCCCTCCCATACTAATTACACAGAGGGGAAAGCCCCAACAGGGTGGCAGGAAAGTCCCACGGTGGTCCTCTATGACAGCAATCCACCAGTAGAGGAATGAACATGCAGGGGAAGAGCAGGCTCTGAAGGTAGAATACAACCCCCTGTGTATTCCATAACTTCCTTATCTCTAGAAAATAAAGTTTAACTAGCCTCCCCCATTGTTCGTATAGAATCTTAAAGTTAACCTCACAGACTTTTTTTTTAACCTCACAGACTTTTAAAGAAACTTTATTGAAAGGCAAAAAAGGGTTAAAAATGTCTAAAATAATTGTAAAATATCCGTGCAGGTTAAGAAAAATTTATGAAGAAGTTTACATGTGATCCAGTGAACTATATATTCCTTTTAAAATCTTTTAACTTATAATCTTGTTTGAACAAATGTTTTAAGCCTTTAATATTTGATAAAACTTCCAAAGTCAAAACTCTAAATTTGGAACTTGGCATCTGTAGCACAGTGGTTGTGGCATTGGCCACCTGCACCAAAAGCACAGCTCTGAATTTAGTCTTTTTGAAATATTAAAACCACTGAAAACCTGAAGAAAATGAATTAAACTTATTTGATTTGTTAAAAATGTATAGGAAACATTGTCAAATACGAAAGGAATTAATTTTGTATGAATTACGGTTATATGTAATCTGTCCTAAAGTGTAAGATATTAGTCTTAATGTATATTATCAATAATTCATCTAAAAAAAGGAGGAAATACTAAGAAAAACTGAATTCCTAATGTCTTTAGAAATTAAGTACCTTTGGCTCGGCACCTGTGTCTCAATGGGCTAAGGCGCCAGCCATGTACACCTGAGCTGGCGGATTTGAATCCAGCCCAGACCCGCCAAACAACAATGACGGCTGCAACCAAAAAATGGCCAGGCATTGTGGCAGGTGCCGGTAGTCCCAGCTACTTGGGAGGCTGAAGCAAGAGACTCTCTTAAGCCTAGGAATTGGAGGTTTCTGTGAGCTGTCATGCCACGGCACTCTATCCAGGGTGACAGCTTGAGGCTCTATTTCAGAAAAAAAAAAAGAAAGAAAGAAATTAAGTACCTTTGGACTAACAACAAACTTTTAGAACTTTTTTTTTAAGGAAAATAGCTTTATTTTTAAAATAAATCAAATGTCTATTTAAAACATACATGAGATAGTGTCCTTCATTTAGCCATAAGGTTGACTATGAATACTCATTATAACATTCCAATGACATTCTGGAAATCAATTTTAAGCACATCACCATATATTTACTAGTAGATAACTAATAAAGCTAGTGACTTTGAGGAAAAAAAATTAATACTTTTTTACCTACCCTGAGACATCCATTGCTACAATATACTTGGGATTTATCTGACATTTACAAATTTTAACAAAATATTTTTCTTTTCATTGTGCAATCAACATACTAAATTCTCTTCTACAATCCAAGTAAAATAATGATAGTGACCATGTATTTTCTCATATATTCCCTGATGGAGTGAATGTACAGCATAAAGTATAGCCAGGAATTAATACCGTAAACATTATCTGGCTCCAAATATCTTGCAACAAACATCTATGAATATGACACACATCACAGAGAACACAGCAATTCTGGATTACAGTAACGTCTAAAGCCTCTTAAAGCAGTTTTTCTCAACCTTTTCTTTTTTCATTATCATCCTCCTTCTCAATGAGAAAGATTAATTAATATCAAGGAATAAGATTTTGTTGGTCATCATCATGCTTTTGGTAACCTACAGTCCACTGTATTATCTATGAGGGTTTTTTTTAACCCCAAGAACCAATTATTGTCCTCATTCAGAATGCATGGCTCAAAGTGAATGAATGAAAATGAATTAAACAGACTTTAACATTATTGTGAGGAGTGGAACCTAATGCGTAACAATGGAGGTTGAGTAGATGACTTCCAGTACTCTATGTGGTCCATACTGGCTGTATGATCTCAGAAGAAATCACATCTCTTTATTTTATTGTTTTAGAAAACATACAAATAGCATAAAGTCTAATACCTTAGAAAAATCATTTAATTTCACTAGGCTCAGAATTCTTAGCTATCAATTGAAGGGACTGGTATAAATCAGTTGTTTTCAATTCTGGCTACACTTTCCCAAGGCATGTAAAAGATATTGGTGCTCAATTGTCTATCTACCTAGAGCTAATGTCTCGAGGATATGGTCTAGTCAGTGGTTCCCAAAGAGTAGTATAAATCAAATCACCAGGAAGGCTTGTTAAAACCCAGAATGCTAGGTCCCACATCACTTACAGAGATGCACTGTAAATCCTTAGGTACTGCTGTGCCATTGGTCTGTGCACCACACTTTGAAAAGCACTGGTCTAGGTATATGCGTAAATACGTGTGTGTCTGTGTGTTTGTGTATCTCTCCCTATTGGATTCTAAACCAAAAATTAGTTATATAGAAAATATTAATAAGATTCTTTTAAATTCTGAATTTTAATAAGAGTTGTTAAACATTCAGATGATATATAGAAAGGAGACCTGTGGACAAATATCAATTTCTTGGTCAATTTTCATTACAAACTTTTTTCTATAAAAGATTTTACTAAAGCATTAAAGTATTTTTCCAAAATTAACATTTCTTTTTAAAGTACATTTGCTACATCTGTAGTTCTTCACTTCGATTGTAAAGAACTTTTGTTTGGTTTTAGCATCTTATCATTTGATAAGACCAAGGGAGGGTTTGGATAGTAGCCAGCTGTTTTTGAATTGCTTGAAGAGAATCTTGTAAATTTGTAATCCAAAGGTCATTCTGCAATTGCTTCAATACTCAGAATTGCAATAGTACTGTAAGTACTGACTCTCTTAAAAGACCATGTGAAGACCAAGGAATCTTCTGTGTTTTCTAGTCCCAAAACTGAATCAGTAAAAAATGAGCCCCATTTTTTATATAAGATACATTTTGAGGTTTTACCTTTGGTCCCTCATATTTTCCTTTCTTCTCTAGAGGCTCTGTCTCCTCAGACCCTTGACTTCTCACAACTTCGTCCCCTCTGAGTTCTTCCAGTATGAGGACTGTCACCCAATGACTATAGTGACAGGCTGGGAAAAATATCCAAATGCATGCTGTCACCAAAATAAACAACCTTGGGTTCAGGTTTGCCAGTCATTTTCTTCAGAAGTTAATAGAGGTGGACAGCGTTCCCTTGGGAGTACCAGCTGTCTCCCAGGGAGATAGGTTTATCCAGAGATGGCAGTGCTTCTTGCTCTTCATCATTCTCAAGTGTTTGGAAAGGCCTCTGACTTGGTAGATGGGAGAAGAAACCAGGCTTCAATGCATTTGTAATCACAACGTCAAAAAGGTCTGCAAAATCATTCCCCAGGATATATTCACAGAGTAGTCTACAGTAATCACTGTGAGAACTGGTAATTAACAAAAGAATTTTGCTCGCATTCTTTAGCTATTGAAGCCACTTTTTGACAGATTCAGGACATTTGTGTAAATATCTGCCTGGATCTCTTTTTATTTCTGGAAAATACATTCTACAGTTTTCCTTAAAAACTGACATTTTATAATTATGTTGTATACCAGCAACAATATCCTTCCAAAAATCAAATGTTTGTTAGTAAGTCCATTGTTCTGCTTTGTTAGTAAGTCCACCACCCTGGCACATAGAAGAGCTCCTGGCAGGTCAAAATAGTTATCATAAAAATAGTACTTTCCTGAGTGGCAAACGATTCCCGTGTCTGATACAAAGTGTTTCCACTCCTCCTTGCCATATGCCTCTGACAGTGCTTCAGCAGTCATCATCTTGGTGCCATGGCTTGCCCTGAGCACAGTGCCATTATCTGCAAGTTTAATGAAGTTCCCATCTTCTAGATCCAGTGCTAAACCCTTGCAACAGAAATCCCAATCCTCTGGGGTCACACTGAACAATTCCTTATCATACCCTCTCTCCTTCACTAGGAACTGAGCAAAGCTATTATAAATGAGCAGGGCACTCTCGGGCAGGTTGTAGCGACACAGAGTGTGGTCCAGGTCAAAGCCGACCACGTCGCTGGCGTCCAGGGAGAAGTTCTGAGCCATGGCTGCTCAGGGAGGACCGTGTAGTGCCTCAGCCAGGAAGGGTACGACGAGCGCGCCATGCCGGTCAGTCGCTGCGGGAGGGGACCGCCCCACGGGGCCAACTTTTAGAACTTTCATTGGAAAAATAAAACATGTCTATGAGTATTACTAACCTAGCTTTAAACAAAACAGAAATCAGATATGTGGAATTGGGTTGTTTTGCTATAGTTTTTGTTTGAAATATTGTTGATTCTTTTTGTATTCTGTTTTCCAGAAGTCAAGAAACCCCATTTTTTATCTTTTGAGCTATTTGTAGCTTTTCAAGCAATGTATGTACTTATGAGCAGAATTTGAGACGTGTATTTTTTCTCTCTCTTTGATTTCTCTAAAATTTGAAAGCCATTTGTAAGTATTCTTAGTTTCTGACAATGCAGTTATTTGCATAAGTTCAATAAGAATCTGTTTTATTCTATGAGCAGTGCCTGTGGCTCAGTGAGTAGGGCACCAGCCCAATATACTGGAGGTGACGGGTTCAAACCTGACCCCGGCCAGAAACTGGAAAAAAAAAAAAAGTCACCAAGAATCTGTTTTATTTCATAGAAAATGATAAAGGCACTGGTTATTTTACCATGACTTTGGCTGGAATAGTATTTCCAGAAGGATCCAGACTGCATTAAGGAATTAAGGTTGACTTTATAAGGCCAATGAGAAAAACGTCAATTTGGAAAACTGGCCAAATGTAACATTACTGGCCATGTTACTGTAATGTTACTGGCCATCAGTAACATTTCCTAATCTGTGGTAAGTAATAAAGGTCACTTGCTGACGAGTCCAGGAATTAAAATGTGCTCGACCCAATGCATATAGGTATCTAATGGCACAGATGAAACCTGGGCTCGTGAAAGGCTTTCAAGAAAGCCCAAGCTAAGATTCCTTATAAAAAGTTTCTAGCAAAGCCAATTTTAAAGGAAAGAGCCTAGATGGCTGATAATTAATTATTCTTACTGAACTTTATGCAAATAATCAGAAGATACAGTTTATTTTGGCAACTAAGTTAGTTCTGCTATACTTTGTCTTTAATAAAGAGAAAAATTAGAGAGAGAAAAATAGTCCAAAGAGAAAAAAGGCTGTAACCTACCTGTATTAAATCCCAGCCTTGCCTGTAATGCCAACTCATGAAATGAGACAGAACTGTTTTACTAAACTAATCTGTTAATTGGGACTAAGAGACTGGTCAAAGAGTATAGAGTTATATACAGTAGTTATATCTACTCCGAAGCCTTAAGACTCAACAAAGATCACCTGTTAGCTACACTGGAAAATTTGTGCAGTATTAAATGTTATTTACTGTGTCTATACAGATACTTCAGGAAAATTAAAACCTATAATAAGAATTTCCCAATAAATGGAGTAGCTGGGCAAAAACCCTAGAAAGAGTAACAAGGAAAAATCCCCACTGGAGTATTTAACTGTGTTCTGTTTAGTATTTTGTATCTGTATATCCTTTCTCTGTGGAGAATCAAGGAGACCAAACTGGTCCCCCTGAAACCAAGGTAGAAAGAACTTTCCACCATCATCCTGACCACAATTACAGCAGTGAAGGTGAAAAGAATCCTCACCAGGAATGATCAGAGCTGGCTGAATAAAACTTCACTGCCCCTTAAGAAGTAAAGGTAACTTTTAAGACAATCAACATGCCCTGCTCCAGCCACATACTGGGAGCTGGCTGATCAATGCACGGCTGAAGCCTGAGGAACTCCTTGAGGGACTTGTCTTAATTAGACTTTTGGACTTTGGGCAAAAAGAGGGAAATGTCACAGGAAAAAGTAAAAACTCATATGTAAATTAGCCCACCACCATGGTACTATTAAGGCCTGAGTAGAAAACCCAAGAAGAGTCACAGTCCCTAAGATCTCAGTGCTAAAATATCAGCACCTGCAGAAATAAGCTGATATTGAGACCCCAAATTAAGGCAAGGTATGATCAATCTGGGGAGCCCACTATAGTTTAGTGGAAGAAGGAGCCTGACCAACTCCTTGGACATTAGATCATCATCAGGTCTATTTAAAAGCATGTGAAAGTGTATGAGTGTTGTGTCACTGAGAAAACTCTTGAGAGTGGAGTGAAACCTCCCTTCACAGGTTCTAGGGGAGTATTGGTTTGCCTCCTATGGCTAAGCAGCAGCTCAAGTAAGAAATCGAGGCTTCCTTGGTTAAGAAATGGGTTGGAATTGTATGCCTGTGAATTCTTGGAGAATAACTGAGACAAGCTACAATAGATGAGGTTTCACGCCACGCCCCCCATTCACGGGGTGAAACAAATGTGTGAGTGTGCCCTTCTTCCCTGCTCCAACTTTGTCCCCTGGTTATTCTGAGAAAAACTAGAAGTTCTAGGTTTTCCACCTCCTTTACCTTTCTGTCTGTCTTTAGTAGCAGCCACACGGCCATGTGGGACTAGGGGAAAGTGAAAAGATGTTAGAAAGGATGTTGTTGTCATTTTGTTACTGGAATTTCTTCAGTGAGTGTTTGGTCTCAAGAATTTGAGATTTGAGCCTGCAGGCCACAGATCAGTGATCAAATGGCATTTTGTTGGACTAAGAAACATGCAGAGGGAGTGGAAAGTGCCAGAGCTATTAGCAGAGAGGCTGTGCCTTAGAAAGTGTTACGGTTCAGGCAGTCCAGTGAGCTCAGAATGGCCCTTGAAAACTGAGGGAGAGAGTGCAAATCTCATACTAGATGAAACTGTATCCATACCTAAAGTGAACAGCCTTTGGAAGGGGGAGGAAGCCCAGGTCAGAAGTTTCCTTTACTAGGGGTAAATAATTGGCCCTGAGAAATATTTTAACAAACAAAAGGAATGTTATGCAGCCCCTCACCTTGGACAAGGTAATTAGGTCTTTGCCATTGTTTTTGTCTGGGAAAGGGATTGAAATGTGTGCTCCTTAGTCAGGGTGGAGTCATCCAAAATGTATGCATGTTTAGAACAGCTCTGTTCATGACCTTGCTAGGACTCAGAAAGTTTGTACCTGAAGTCTGATGTCTGAGCTCACCTAAGCCTGAAAAATGGGAAAAGTAATGGTATTACATACCTACCATCAGCCCCTCTCCAGTGACACGGATAAATCAAAGATTTGATTCCCAAAAAGACCAGTGGGGAATGCTGTAGGCCAACAGCCCCCCAAAAGACCTGAGTCTGTCTCAGCCTGACTTGACTTTGGCCCCAGCATGCCTCCCCCTTGGGTTAATTCTGAGAACAGGTTTCTGACAAGGAAGTTCTCTGAGTTCCCTGACCCCCCTGGCTGCAGTTGAAACAATGGTGAAAACTCACTCAAGCAGAGTTTCCCAAGCTATAGAGTCTCCCAAGCCAAGTTAGTTTTCGTGCCAACTGCCACGATGTGACACCCTGAGCTAACCACCTGACTGTAACCCCACCCAATAACCAGCCACATTCCACTTTTGTATATGCTTGCTCTGCCATATCAGCACAAAAAGGGTATAAAAGGCAGCATTTCTCGTTGAGGCCATTTACCCTTTGGGGCAGTGGTCCACCTGTGCAGGTGTAAATAAATCATCACCATGTGATTTGAGCCTACAGTGGGGTCTGTGTATTCTTATGGGTGGCATAAGTTACAACATTCCCAGATCCATTTATTCTCCTAGCAACCATTTATTACCCTAGAGCCTCAATTTCCCCTCTCACTTCTCTGTGAGGTACAAAAATATCTCCACTACACTGAAAAAGATCGTGTTATCACTCAGTACTTTTTCCCCATGTTTGTGGTAAAAAAATATTTTTGCAGGTAGCACTTGTGGTTCAAGGAGTAAGACGCTGGCCCCATATACCAGGGATGATGGGTTCAATCCCAGCCCCGGCCAAAACTGCAAAATAAGAAAGAAAGGAAAGAAGAAAGAAAGAAAGAAAGAAAGAAAGAAAGAAAGAAAGAAAGAAGGAAGGAAGGAAGGAAGGAAGGAAGGAAGGAAGGAAGGAAGGAAGGAAGGAAAGAAGGAAGGAAGGAAGGAAAGAAAGAAGGAAAGAAAGAAAGAA
>CAUYON010007208.1:0-21079 GCA_963573935.1 Arctocebus calabarensis
ACCACAATGATTTTACAAAACAAGCAATTCCAGAAATCTTATAAACAATAAAAGAAATATTTCAATATCATTCTACTTGATCTGGATACACCTGATATTGAAATTGGAGAAAATATATTGTTATAAAGAGAAATTACAAACACGTTTCACTTATAGATGAGGATGCAATATCCTAAACAACATATTGACAAGTTGAATTATAAAATTAATATTTAAGTAATATACTTCAGTCAGAATTGAATCTAATTTATATGAAAGTTAGACACTATTTTCTAAAAAAAAAAGAAAAGAGAAAATAAAATTTTCATTATTATTTAACCTTAGTAGTAAAAAATTTTTGAGTCCACAGCAATATACAGATATTTGTTCAGTTGTGAATCACTTAATGCTGTGACATATACTCTGAGAAATGTATTTCTAGCTGATGTTATTGTGAGACCATCAAGTATACAGTGCCTACACAAAGCTAAGTGCTGTGGGCAACTACATACTTCATCCATGTGGTGTGGCCTCTTGCTCCTACACTGCAAACATGTACAGCACATTACTGTGTCAAATATTCTGTAACAGAAATTATTAAGCAATAGTAATTTTTAAGGTCCATTAAAATCTTGCTGGTCCTTCTCTTGTTTGTGGCTCTAACTTTACCAAAAGTTTGTTAAGCAGTTCATGACTACATGTAAATTAATTATGCCCTATAGTACAAAAATAGTAATATACCCTGTAAAATATACACAAAGGACAATTTTACAAAATATATCAAAATGAATGTAAAACAAAATTCAAGGCTGTTACTTAATTCTTTATTTTTACTGCAATGTTCTAGCTATCCCAACACAGCTCTTCCTATTAATTCTGATTTTAAACAGCCAATTTGCTGTCATATGTCAAAGAAACTCAAGCAGAAGGCCTGAGCCTGATAGTTATAGAGAACCAAGAATTATATAGATATTCTTCAATTAGTCTCTAGTGCAATAGCGTCTATCATGCTAACAGAGTGTGAGAATTCAGATTTCCTGAAGCTGGACTTTGACTCTTCCATGGACTTTGGAGGAAGCACAAACTTTCTGTTAAGGTCTGAGTTTTCAGCAGTAGCAACACTACCAACAGCCCATCAGTTATATAATTTATGGAATATGGTGTGCCCTTTTGTATTGTGATGTGAGCAGAAGCTTGTTGAAGGTCCAGAAGACCTAAAGTAAGTATTAGAGCTACATGTGAAGGCTAATTCCCTGCTCTAATTAATTTTCTGATGTATTACCTCCAGAATTAATTTTTTACATCTGATGGAGCTTATGCACATCAATGACTATTCTTTTCCACATAAGTTGACCTTTTGTTAAGATCTAGAATAATAATAAAAGCAAGTAAGTTGAGATACTGTTTCATGCCAGAAAGAGATGCTAGGGTAAAAATTTATATTGGGAAAAGAAGTTTCTCTAGGGGAAGAAAAGGTGACAAGGACATTTGAAGGCAGTGAAAAGACAATGATGGTGAAACTAACTAAATGCAGAATATGAAGATCTTAACAAAATAACTAAGAAAATGCCATGAATGCTATGTTAAACAGTTTGATGAAAATATTTCAGATTGTATATGAAACCAGCAAATTGAACTCCATGATTGCATTAATGTACACAGCTATGATTTAATTAAAAAGGAAAAAAAGAAAGAAAGAAAAGACAATGATGGGACCCAGAG
Source organism: Arctocebus calabarensis (assembly GCA_963573935.1). Classification (NCBI taxonomy): domain Eukaryota; kingdom Metazoa; phylum Chordata; class Mammalia; order Primates; family Lorisidae; genus Arctocebus; species Arctocebus calabarensis. The sequence continues at coordinate 1,702 of CAUYON010007208.1, forward strand.
CATTTGCCTTGTAGTAGTCCTGAAGAGAATGTTGGGTTAAACCAAGCATATGAAGGTAGAAGAACAATTATAAAGCCTATTTCTTGAAATAATCAGGAGATGTTGACTCAATTATTTTTAGTTAAGGAGGTCAAGTAATCACACTCAGCCAAAAGAATTGTGAACTGGTACCAATATGTCTAGGTAAAATAAGCTAAAATGAGCCAGTTTGAATGACTTCCAACTTGAGACCATGTTCTTTTGAAGGCCATAATTACCTATGATATTTCCTCAAAGGAGCTCAATCTTTTATTTTTAGAGAAGTAACCAAAGTGCTTTTGCTCAACAGACGTGGTAATGTAATATTTCCATGAGATCATAATGAGCAGAACAATTACCAAATGACTACAAGGACTGTGTGTATTTGTGTGTGTGTGTGTGTGTGTGTGTAGATTTATAAGCATACTTAGAGGAATTGGGAATAATTTTCATAATTGAGCTAAGAAAGTTCAAAAAAATGTGTCTACTACTTCTTTAAAATTGCGAGGAAAAAAATACAAATCAGTAATAGAGATCCCTATCCTAGTTAGAAAAGTCAAATCAAAATTGCCCCTGAGGTTACCCCTGCAGTAGGATTGAGAGAATGTCTTGGTTTTCACCCTGAACGTGGGACCAGATCCAATGTGTTAAATGCTTCACATCTTTTTGGCATTGTTAGAGAAATGCTGTGGCTATATCACTCCACTTTCCACCATTATTATCATTTACTAAACTACTGAGTATCTCCAGAGTACTCAGGATTGAGATGAGGTTATGTAAGCTTATGTAATTTTAAAAAATTCACCTTAATAGAACAAACATATTACCACCAGTCTAAATACTGACTTTTTATTACTAAATTAAGAAAGAGATGTTCTCTAAGGTAACTCTTTTTCATTCTTTTACATCAATATAATTTTCCAAAAGTTGAGAGCAAATCTAATTCTGATCAAATTTGGGTAACTTACCTTGGGAAGTTTAGGTATCAAATACATTGGAACATCAAACAAAAGTAACAATGCCTTATTTTCATGAGCATAGAGATACTAACCATAGATGGATTGGTAGTATCCAACTGTTAACCTTCATTAATCAATGTCCCTACCTAACTGATTAGAAAACCCAATAAAACTTGAAAAATTACAATTAGTTATTGATTAAATACATCTTGAATATACCATCATTAATATTTACTGCTAATGATTAGTCTTTGAGAAAAAAAAATCTTAAAAAGACTTTTGCTTCCTTTCAGTAGCTATAAATAATGTATTCTGGAGTATTACACTAAACAAAAAAATTATAAAAGAAAGATACCCTCATATAGGAAAAAATTCAATGCAATTTTACCTTTTATATTAGTTTTCTGTGTGGTTTCTTAACAAGTCATGACAATCATTGTGTCTCAAAACAACAGATAAATCTATCCTTGCACAATTAGCCTCACTGGACCCAAATCAAGGTGTCTGAAAGGTCATAAACTGAAAGCTCTGGGGGAAAACTGATTCATTGCCCCTCCCGTCATCTGGTTGGATGCTGGAATTCTTTGTATCACTTCACTTTCTGCCACTATTATCATATTTACTTCTCTTTTTCTATCTTAGCCTCTCCCTGTGCCTGCAAAGGATACATATGATTGTCTTCATTGTCCTGCATAATCTGGGATAGTATTTCCAACATAAAAGGCGTGTTTTGCTATGTAATTTAAATATTACACTTTTTATAATTTTTTTATAACATTTTATAAATTGTATCAATATTATAAAGTGACATTCACAGGTTATTGGAATTAGGAGATAGATATTTCCACTTTCCTTTTATTTAACCTACTATGTCGTATTTCATCAAGTCTTTTATAATTTCATCACCCTGACCCATTCAATTTTATACTGACTTTAAAGAAGGAAAGAAGTTATTACTTTGTCCGGTAGCACAAGTAATTTTCCATTTATTGAAAACGCTGAGGAATGAATGTTATCACATTTCTCCATGTCTCATGAGCTTGATTCATACACAGATAAAATCAAATTAGATGGAGGCATAAGTAAGCATACTATAAATAACTCTGTGCAAGACTATTTAGACTGAAAGGAGGAATATTGACTTAGTATGATGGTTAATTTTAGGTGCTATATTAGTTAGATCAGAATTCCAAGATATGTGATCAAACATAATTCTAGATACTTCCATGAAGGTGTTTATAGATAGGGTGAAATTTAAATTGGTAAGTAAAAGTCAGGGAGAGCAGAGTTCTCGTCATCATGTGGGTGGACCTCATCTGGCCAGCTGAAGCCCAGAGTAAAACAAAAGACCAAATTCCCCCGGACAACTTGAACTGCAATATTGTCCCTTCCGTGTTTTCACCCTGTTAGTACACCTTGCAGATTTTAGACTTGCCAGCCTGCCTATTCGCGTGAACTAATTTTTTAAAAGAAATATCTTATTACACGCACACACACACACGTACTCTATTGATTTCTTCTGTTTCTCTGAAGCACCATAACATATCCACATATATTTCAACTAACTGCCATCTTCCTGGCTGTATAAAATATAAAGGTAATTCATTTTCTAGCCATACTCTTTAGATTCATATACAATTTACTTCTAGGAGGAGCAAAACAGGAGGACTATTTGTACACATTAAACAATACAATTTGGAAGAACCAAATGAAAACAATATCAGCCATAGACTTAATACAAATTATTACATATGCTAAAGTGAAAAATTATAGATAAATGGTAAGTCAAAAAGCAGAATTTCAACTTATCCTTCTGGTTTTTGCTTAGAGAGCTCTGTACATCCCTCTAGAAACCACTGACGCTTAGGTTGATCTAGTTCTAGGATTATTAACAGTCTCAGGATATTAAGGTTGTGATCTGGCAATAAATTTAGATAGTGGAAAAGAAAATAAAGGATAGAAAGAAAAAGAAAACTGATATTATGCATATCTACAAATGTAATAATGATGACATAGGTCCAAGCAAAAAATAATTTGTTCTGACACCTCCATATAAGTCTATCTATAAACACAAACATATATGTGTAGACAATTGTGGTTTTTTTAAAAACATATCTCACAAATGGGAAGAATAGAAAGCCATTTCAAGAAACAGTGGTAGTGGCATCTGCAGTTAGTAACATGTATTGTTTGAAAATAAAATGTTCTTATTTTAATTTTGAGACAATTGAAATGACAGTACAAAAGCATCAAAAATGGCACTTCTCCAATAGGTTCACCTTTCCTCTATTCTTGGTATTAAACTACAAAGCAACATGATATCACCTTGTGTAAGTCTCTGACACAGAAACTTGTCAAAATGCATCAATGTATATATGGAAAAAAAGCAGATTATTGAATGATTGACATTAAATTTTATGGATGCAGTAGAAGAAGCCCTGGAAATTGTTATGAAGCAGAAAAATTGGAGCTACTAATACAAGTCTTCTAATTTTGGGTCAATTAAAAGATAACTGGAAAAAAATCAAAATGTATGTTATCCTTAACATTGACTTTAACATGTATTTTAAACATCTTCAAAAGGGGGGAAGTTATAGCTGATGAGGAAACTTGTAAATGGATATTTAATGTTCTTAGAAAGTAAACACAAGATAAATGATTGAGATGTTTTTAGTATAAAAATTATAAACTGCTATGACGGTATATCAACACCTACATCTGTGCAAAAGAGATGACTAATTTTTATAGGTAAATAGTCTCAGTTTTAGGTCTTAAGGAAGAGAAATCGGCAATTCGGATAGAAATAAAGGTGCCACATGTATTTGGAAGATGTACTAGGTAAATTTCAGAGGCTAATCCTGACAACATTTGTGGACTCTCGAAGGGAACCACTGGGCTTGTTAAGAATGATCCGAACGTGACAAGTTAAGAGAATTCAATTAGTTAGGAGTAACAAGCCAATCTCTTCATTTGAATTAGCTTTACTAAAATATTATAAGCTGTAAAATATTCTAAGTTCATGGTAACCCAGAATATTGCTTCTTTATTTGACTAGGAGAACCCAATGGTGATATTTAGCATAAGTCCATTGCTACATTATAACTCTTCCTATCAGTGACTTCTCAGCTATTGAGAACAATGTTATTAGAGCTTTTACATTTGATCATATTAGATAACTGACTCTAGAATCCTGGAAAAGCAAGAACCACATTAGAAATTTTATTTTTAGTGTTCTTTTCCTTTAGAACTACTCCAAGTACCAAAGTATATTATCAGTTAGGATCTTTCACAACACACACACACACACACACACACTCATAAATACACACAAAGCAGTACCTCTTCTGATTCTGTCAGTAAACTATGCATGTGTCAGATGATGAAAAAGATATATGACAAAAACTCAGGGACTTCAGGCAGCACCTGTGGCTCAAAGGAATAGGGCGCTGGCCCCATATGCCAGAGGTGGTGGGTTCAAACCCAGCCCCAAACAAAAACTACAAAAAACAAACAAACAAACAAAAAAAACAACTCAGTGACTTCATAACCCAGTGATATTTCTAAGAGTCTAGTGTTGTGGGGCACATCAAATTATCCCTTTTAAGGTGACACTTAGGTTGTTATATCAGCCCTTACTACAAACATAAGGCCTTCTAGGTCTTTTTGTATTGAGGATGCAGCATAATCTCCTTTCAGTGTGATCCATTAGGCCACTTACCAAGTGATCTCAAAATCTTCTATTTTTGAGTGAGGCCTAGAACATCTTCTATTTTTGAGTGAGGGGAAGAACATCAATCATGAAGGCAGAAGAGTTAGGTCTCAACAAAGGAGTAGATAATATATTTGGTTGAACCGGATGGAAAGAAATGAGGATAAGCAGAGATGTGAATAGCAGCCAGTTAAGGGAAAAAGGGAGAAATTTGGTGGAACCAGTTACGCCTAAATGAACTATCGAGAGAGAAGAGGTAAAGTTTAAAGCGAGAATTTAATTCTGATATAATTGACAGAGATATAAGAGGGTCGGTAGCAAAAAAATACAGAAATATTTTCAAAGTTTCAACTGAGATTCTAGATTATAAATATTTGCAATTCCAAGAAAGTTTGTATTTACTATGACAGCTTCATCTAAGAGGTGAATGTAATTGATTTGGTTCTAAATGATTTTAAAACAATGGCAAGATAGTACACCACCTACCTAAGAATTTTTTAAATGAATATGCTATCGAAATTGGACAGTGCAGTAAAAGTATAATACAAAAAGACACAAGCAGTAGCTCAGTAGGACCCATTTGGAATAGACTAGTTTAATTGCCTCTCTTGATATGAATCTTGCTCATCAGAATTGTAATTCCCTCAAGTTCCTGGGCTATGACACCACCCATTTCACCACAATGGGGAAAGGAGACAGTGATCTAGCCCAAATTAAACTGGAAAAGGAGATCAGGATGGAGGATTTCTTCTACTCTGTGCCAGCCTAACTCAACACTAATTTAATTTTGGTAGATATAATTTCATGTCTCAATGACATATGATACAAGTTATTTTTAAAGGAAGTTTTAATTCTTGGAAGAAACCTTTATACAAGCCATATTTAAACAGTAAGCATCATGCATCTGACATCCTCTTCAAGTTTTACAATTCCAAAAATACTGACCCAAATAGTGTTTTATGTTTTCTTCCCTTCCTAAATCCAAAAGCTCCCTTTCAATTAATACGTAAATTTATTTGAAGGATAAACATTAATCCGATAGCATAACCTAATTCATAAATATGCAGTGATTCAATATATCTTTGCATGTTTATTTAAAGTATGCTGAATGAAAGGAATATGTTTTTTGTTTTTGTTTCTTTTCAGAAAGATAATCAAAGTCACTTGATAAACTCTATTTCTCATTATTACATTATGACAATCAATATTGTACTAAGAAAGCATTAGTGTAGCTAAAAGTGGCCACTTATTAAAACGAAGATACACAGAACCAAATATGAAGACATTAAAGAAGTAAATCCATGATAGGAAACATTGAGAGTTTGAAAGTCATATTTTAAGAGGGTTATTGAACTTAGTATCATGCACACTCTTCCTATTAAGATCAAAGAAAGATTCATCTCGTGTGCATCAGAGGAAGATTGATGAAATTGACTAGGTAAGAGATTCATTAGACATGGGAGATACTGCTTGGTTTAAAATAAATCAATGCTAAAGGCAGTAAGAGGGTCCTTTAGTGAATATTTGAAACTAATGCCAAAATCTACCCAAGAGCATGAAATTTTTATGGATCATGCTTCAGAGTTGTAAAACTTGTAGGACCTGGTTTTAAATGGATATTTCCTACAGAAATATAGGTACTTATAAAATATACCCTTCTAGAGAGTCCCCAAGGTAGGCAATTAGTCACCAACCTGGTATAAAAATTGTGAAAGATATAAATTTATAATAAGATAATTAAATATAGACTTCCTATAATGAACACTGTTAAAGTTAACCAATGTATGTGGTTATGTATATTTAATAAGCCACCTGTGTTCTCTCACATAAATGCATATAAACAGAACAGCTCTTATATAGGTAGTATTTCATATAATATTTAAGGGTAATTTTATTACCGTGTAATAAATAGAAAGTTCCTGTAAAGTTTTCAAACCAGTATTGTAACAAAATTTCTAAATATGTAGGTAATCATTTAAATCTACATCATTTGTAATGCTCTCATATTTCTCAGCTAACCTGTTGTATAACAAGACTTACCCTGTTGATACTATTCAAAATCCATTGGTGAAGAAAAGCAGAAGTGAAACTAAAGGTCTAGTTTTCAAGTAATGATCATGTCTCTAAGACATGGCAATACAGTTTGAATATAATGGAACTAATTATCATAGCTGATAAGGCAAATTTTTACAACTCTACCTACAAACAAAACCTCTTTTTCCTTGAGAGAGATAACTTCAGGAATCATATATTGCTTTCCCTTAAATATGCGTCACTGAGTATAAGAGCAGTATCATTCCAAAATTATATGTTTGGATATAGAAACCTCCTCCAGTTTCAATAAGGAGGTTTCTATGTCCAAACCTATCATTCAATGTACATTAGTACACGTGAACTTCACTAATTTGGATTAATGATTACTTTTCAAATCTGAAGTTGTCCATTACCTTTAAAATACACATTTTCTGCATACATATTTGCTGCATTACAAGGACAAGTATGGTATAGTTAGAAGAATGAAATAACCTCAATAATCTCAGACACTGTAGCAGAACACATACACACTTGGTAGTCAATAATAGGTGTATGCTTACGTTCATTGTGAGTTCTAATACATTTCTGTGCATAAATAATCATTGGAATATTTTGAATCAGTATGCTTATGAAAATGAAAACACAAAGCACAGTTGTATTTTTGTATACACTAAATAAGCAACATACCCAAATAAGATCATGTCTCTATTTTTTTTTATTTCTTGGAGATACATGAAGAATTTCAATTAACTGTTCTTGACCTTGGTAATGGGGTGCAGAACCTGACTTGAATGATGGTGTAATGAAATTATTTTGACAAAAAGAAAAATCCACCATTTGCAAGATTGAAAACAATTGACGTAAATAAACTTACTTACTTCTATTTTCATTAACTATGTAAATGAAAATAGTTGCATTTTGTCAGCTAGGTGTCCTGGATAGCACTGCAAAGTTTATTCAGTTCCACAGTATTTAATGATTGGTAGTCAGTTGTGTTCTGAAGTAACTATACAGAAGATACCAAAGTGGAAACATTTTACATTGGTAGTCTATACAGATTTGGTTTTGTTTTTCCCTTTAATTCTATCCATGTTCAGTAGTTACAATTACTAAATACATTTATAAACTTTTGCGTACTCAATACAATTGTAATGCTTGTTTAAGTCTAGGAATGTAAGAAACAGTGAAAAGACATAATTAAGTCTCATAAACCTACCAGTTTAGTAAGTCAAAAAAAGCAGAGGAGCAACAATTTAATACATTTCAATCTAATATAATCATTATTAATTTTACACTTTGCAGAATAAAGGTTGCGAAAAGACTATTCCATCCAATTATCAATTTCAAATCAGGAAAATGAATTCCATACTGATAAAGTGACTCATCCAAGAACATAAAATACATTATAGGAATAAATAAACATCAATTTTAATAAAAGTAGAGGGATTGGGTGGGAACACATAGTATTGTGTATGACAGAGTAATTTATCCATTTAGAACAAAATTTGCAGCACATATGAGCTTATTTTGGAGTTTCTGGGTATAGTGGATTTATGGAGAAATATGTTTATGCTGAGGAAAATTATGTCTTTGAAAGTGACATAATTTGAAAGTTCAAATTAATGAATTTTAACTACATGAATTTGGAAAATGTGATTATTAGTAACAGTCTAGTATAATGTTGTTCATAGTATTGTGCAAATAGCATAATATAGATTATATGCTAAATTTCTTAATTTATTGAATTGTGCTAGGTCTTATGCTGAAGAAAGCTATCATATTTGCAGTAATAGGAGCTTTTAATGGTTATTTGAATGTAAACCACATTAACTATCTACATTAACCACTTATATAACTTCTATTTGTTCATTAATGACTATGAATGAAAAGTTACAACAGATACTATGGATAGAGGAGATGTGAACCGTGACTCTGGCTCTTAAGTATCTATCTAATAGTAAACGGCTTTTCTGAACAAGTTGCTGAGCTAGTATAAACTGTTCACTACTTGCCTCAGAATTATTCCATGTGAAGACAGGAATAACGGAAATATGAATAAACTCTAAGATAAAACTTGGGAGACAGATTATTTTTTAAAGTGTTGTGACGGGGAGGCATTTTTACCATGAGGTATGTCTATAAGAGAATGGTACAGGAAAGACACTTGTAATGCTGTTCTTACTTCCCTTCCACCTTGTTTTAGAACATTCAAAACTTACCCTTCAAGATGACGTCTTAGCCTTGCAGATTTAGGAAACGCAGGGTTAAAAACAGCACACTTTTCTAACTCTTTTTAAAGTGAGAAATTGGGGGGGGGGCGGGGAAGAAAAGCAAATAGCTTTGGAAAATCCATTTCCCATTTCCAACCTTCTCAGTACACAGGGCTAGAATCTGGTGAAGGACAGCAGGCTTACCCTTGGATGTACGCTGGAATCACTGGGAATTTCGCACACTTTTAGTCGCACAGTCCAATTAAATCAGATCCTCTGAGTGAGAAATGTAGATCAGTGTTATTTAAAGCTCTCCGTGTAATTCAGTGATCATTGCAGATCTAATACTGGCATGAGGTACCTCTGCCTTTAATGCTCTTTTTCTCTGGAAGACTGAAAGTAAATCTCAATTCAGTGGAGTTATTTTGTGACATGAGAAAAGACAAATATTATTTTCTTCATGCCCAGCTCTATGTACCCTGAAATTAATTTCAACCTACTACTTTCTTTGGGGTCATGGTCCTGATACATACTGTAGCATATGCTTCAAACTTTGCCTAACTCTTACTGCAAAAAACTTCTGGCCACAAGCAAAGTCATGAATTTGATTATCATCTGTATCTAAATAAATAAATAAATGAATGAATGAATAAATAAATAAAATAAAATAAAAAGATGGATTGAATCATTAATTCAATAAGAAGCGAATGATTGAGCACTTTTGAAGTACTGTAAAACTTTACAAAGAGATACTTGTACTGGCAGTATGGTATATGAAAGCAGAAGAAAAATAAAATAAATCAAAGTAAAATATATGCAGAAAATAAAATTGTTGAGATAAAAACTTGGTACATGAGATTATTAAAGAATATTTATTTATGAAAAACCAAAATATTAGAATACTTGAAAAATTCTCCCAGAATAACCACATTAGTTCAATAAATAATATACAAGAAATGTGAACAATAATGCAGAAGTTTTAATATCTCATTTACAGGACTTAAAAATGAGAAAATACAAATACATTTAAATAGGTGATAGAATTACTAACTCCAAATAAAAAACAAAATAAAACTATTTTTTAAGCCCTCCCATAAAGGCTCCTCAAAGTGCAAAAATGGAGAGATAGAGAAAAATGTTAATCTTGACACCAATAATTAAATGTTCAATGTCAATAACTAAAACAAAATCATAAAATTTTCCATGAATAGAGTATTTCTATTATAAAAAAAGTCATCATGTCATAAGATATTTAGTAATAATATGGAAATATTACAGCTAAATGAAGGAAAATTTTGTAATACTGGAAGAATAGAATTTTTATAGTATTCTCATTAAAATATGAGATTATATTAAGAGTATTCTCAAACACACAAAGTCCCAGAAAATCTGATGTGTACTAACAAATATTAAAATATCCCATTTGGATATAATGTATATACAAGAATAGATACAAATTCTGGAGATGGGGGACATCTGTGAAATACATTTGTTTAAATAATTTTAAATTTGACTGTTAACTTAAAAATAGCCGAGATCATATGAAAAAGGGCTACAGATGCATAATAACCCAGCATAAATTTCTGAGACATCAACTTATGTCAGTGACAGGAGCTAACAAAGGATATGAGATTTTCTAAATTTTGTATCTGGCATGTAGAAAGATATGGATACAAATTTCTAAAATATGGAAAATACGGTATTACTTGGTGTAGTTAAAAATGTTCATATTCCAATCCAGCAATTCCTTATCTGGAAATAGGTTGCGCATGTTTGCTACAAAGCCTTTAAAAGGATGTTTTCATTAATACTGTTCCCAATAGCAAAACACAGGAAACAATCTGAATGGTAGAAAATCATATAAATACATCTCATTGTATTCCTACAATTGAAAATGATAAAGCTGTGAAAATAAATGCAAAATAAACACTGCATTCAACAAAGTAGGTAAATCTCAATAACCTAATATATAGAGAGAAGAAAAGATGTGTGAGGATCAGTTTAATGTGATTTTCTTTTGAACGCATGAAAAACTAAACGTATTTATAGATATAAATATAATCACTAATGTGATGGATAAAATCAAAAGACGGTAAACACAATTATAGGACAGGATTACTACTGAGGAATGAGGAAGAGAGGCAATATTGCTCCTTCAAATAGGATAGACTAATAACAGGGAAGAAAAAAGTGTATTTCTTGAAAAGAGTGCTTTTTTTAAACCTATCATAAATATTTTGTTAAATCAATTTAACGAAGTCTGTGGAAGGATACTTTATGGAGATAACATGGAATAAGAGAAAAGGAATAGTAAGAAAAATGTCATGAAAAATTCTTATTGTTATTACTGAAGTTAGACCAAATGAACAGCAGCTTATTTATCCTTTTCATTTGAAAAGTATAGGCCTTGTTTTCCTGGAGTCACGTCTACCTGACTGAATCAGTGTTATTCAAGATCACAAAGAAAGAGTGTCTCTTTCATTCCATTCTTGGTTTGATGGTTAGGACTCAGATTGGCAGGACTCCTGCTCCAGGCACATTCACTTGTTCACAAGTTTCTCATTGAGTTCAACCATCAGCAGACCAATGTTCTAAAATATGAACTATCTTAAGGCCAAATAATCGGATAATGTTAATGTTAATGTTAATGGGCTTCCGGTGTATATTCATCATTATTGATACTCCTAATCGTAGTTTTGGTAAGACAATTATTGGAACTTAGAAGTATGTTGTCTTTTTTCTTCACAAAGCACCCTAGAAGATTTTTAAAAAGTAAAATATCAAATTTCCATTTTGGAAAAATTACATTAAAATAAAAATTAGGGTTTTTATTTAAAATAGATAGAAACATTTACTTTCCTTCACAACCTCTAGTAAATTGGTAAGATCGTAAGATAACCAGAGTGTTTAATCCTTAACTTAATATTAAATGAATGGCATAGAATGAGTAAAATCAGATTTGAAATTTTCTTTTTTTTGCAGTTTTTGGCCTGGGCTGGGTTTGAACCCGCCACCTCTGGCATATGGGGCTGGCACCCTACTCCTTTGAGCCACAGGCACCACCCCAGATTTGAAATTTTTATATCACTCAAAGTATTTTGGGGGCTATCACTATATTTACTTCTATAATAAAATTAAGGAGTAAAATCATTTCAAAATTAATTTTAGCTTAAAATATATCTTCTAAGTATAAAACAATATTTTATAAAAGTGCTATTTAGAGATTGATTATTCTTATTATACAAAGTTGAATGTTAGCTGATTTCACAAATAACAATTCGCAAGTAATAACATGATTTCTTTTGATATAGGGACAAGAGAGATGTGTATATAGTCAGCCTGGTACCAGAATTTCTTTTTTCTGTAGGACCTTCATCTTGGAGACTCAAAGAATGAATCCACGGACTACAGATCAGTTGTAAGATAGGATTTATTGGCCACAACAGAATAAAGAAAAAGCACCAGAGCTCCTGGCAAAAGCGAGAGGCCCGAGTCGGAAAATCTTCAGCGGTTCTCCAATTGTGGGTTCCGACCCCTTTTGGGGTCTCCTGCATATCAGATATTTACATTATGATTGGTAACAGTAACAAAACAACAGTTATGAAGTGACAACGAAAATGATTTTATGGTTGTGGGTCACCACGACACGAGGCACTGTATTAAAGGGTCACGTCATTAGGAAGGTTGAGAACCACTGGAAGGGCATATATAGTGGCCTGGTCCTTCATAGTTACAGTTGACTGGGATTTGGTAACAAATGAATGGATACAGTCCCTTCCACTTGGCCAAGATGAATGAGCACATCAGTGAATGGATAGTCTTCCTTCTGCTAGGAGCAAGGTGAGTGAGCATCCCCTTTATGAAATTGCCTAGGCCTAGGAAATGGGGGTTCCTGTTCAGCTTCCAATGGAGAAACCCTGTACCAAGAGCGCCAACAGATCTTCACTTGGGAATTACCCACCAGCCCCGCAGGTAGGTCTGAGCATAGAAAAGCTCGTTACATTCACCAAACCTGGCTCCCCCATGCCCACCACCACACCAGCACCCTGGGGCAGAGACGCAGAAGGTGAGGCAGGTCCTCTCCTCGCTTCAGCCACCCGCCTACCCTCTGTCAAGCCTATGCTCAAATTTTAGAGATGCTGCAATGTGGGGAAAGTTTTCTTTTCTTTTTTTTTAAAAATTTTATTAAATCATAATTGTGTACATTGGTGCAATCATGGGGCACAATGTGCTGACTTCATATACAATCAGAAATATTTTGATCGTACTGTTAGAGATAACGTAGATGGCATTTTCTTAATCACTATATGAAGACATAGATACTCTACATTTAATAAGTTTCACCAGTACCCCGCTAAGATGCCCCGTAGGTGTGATGGGGAAAGCTTTCTAATACAAATTCCCACCAGGGGACAAAGCACGTTTACAGGCAGTGCTACGTCTGGCTGTAGCGCTGCAGGTCTGAATGCGTGGCCTTGAGGGGGAAGGGGGACGTCCCTGTGCGGGGAGGAGCGGTGCCCCAAACTGAGGGAAACGGGGGACCCACAGAGGAGCGGTTTCCTCCTCATCTGCAGTTACTAAATTTTCTTTTAGTATTTAGGCAGGAGCCATCAACTGATAAAAAATTTAGGTGGCACAAGAGTATGTTATGAATATTCTGTTGTTCTATAGTTTGCATTCTGGGGTGACAATAGTGAGAAAGACACAAACTAGAAAAATTCTAGTTTACCCTAAGGTGAACAACATCAATGGTAACAATAGCAGATTCTACACTTTCAGTATTCTGGAAATGAACCGAATTTTTGCAGCAATCTCAGAAGCATTTATCAATGAAAACAAATGCATCTCAGAACAGCAAGGTTGGCAGCTTTTTCACATTTTCTATTCTAATTTCCTCAGCCTCGGCTAAACAGTAACCTTAAAAACCAATAGCGTGTATTAATGGAGAAAATGAAGAACCTCCCATCCTCTGAGAAGACATGATATCCCCTTAAACATTAAAACACACATTAAACTTTCTACCTATCAAAGCCTCATTTTTATAGAATTGTCATTATTTGACCCATCTGCTGGCTTCCTGCGAAATCCCATTTGTTAGTCTTTATATGACCAACTTGAATCCTGTCTAGTTTAACAACGTTTTCCCTGGAGGCACTTTTTCAAAATAATTAGAAGCAATTGATTAAAATTATTGCATTCTGAAAAACAAAAATCATGGCTATCTGAATGTCAGATAACAGACTAAGCCAAAAATAGAAGCTTAAAAAGAAAAACGAAAGAGTAAGCTCTTCATAAGGGCCTTTGAAAGCTCTGAAATATTCCAGGGAATCTCGAAGGTCGCATGTGGTCATAGGCTATGCTTGTAACTAAGGTTGTAAAGTCCCTGAACTCTGACATCTTGCCGACCTAAAAGCCCTCTAAAATCAGAAAGTGAATCTAAGGCAGAATTGTAGACTTCCTAGTTGAGGACTGAAGATGAGCCTCAAAAAATACAATGAACGTCTCTGTCCTGGGAAACTTACAGGAACTAGGTAGTTAATACAATTTCTTTTTTCTCATTACCTGACTGCTAAGCTAATTTATTGTTAATAGCCATTCATGACATAGAACACAGTGGTTCACCCTTATCTCTGGGGCATATATTCCAAGATCCCCAACAGATGCCCAAACCCATGGATTTTACTAAAGCTTATATATGTTTAATAAATTTCTATTTTCTTCTTCAAAATGCACAGATTTATTCTTATCATAGCTGTTAGCAACCTAGGCACATGATCTTTTTCTCTCCTTTTCAGGGGAGAACTTTTACGTTTTCACTTTAAGAAAGCATTCTCTTTAGCATACCCCATTTGCTAGCCTCTCTACTGGCATTTGAAGGCTGTTTTTAAGTAACAGACAGGTTACTTGAAGCCGGGAACCTGAGTACCACAATAGTGTATCTCATAGCCAAGGTCATTTTGCAAAAATTGACAAAGTAATCCTAAAATTTGTATGGAATTTCAGGGAACCCAGAATAACCTACCTCAAAAAATCTTGGAAAAGAAAGGAAAATTCTATAAAACACCATCTTTTTAGGTTCACAAGGAAAGAATCCTGATCATTTCAACAGTTATGTCAAAAAAAAAAAAAAAAACAGAATCCAGAACATTTTCATTAAAAAATTTAATGACTAGGAATAGAAAGAAACTTCTTTAATCTGATGAAGGATGCATGAGGCTACCCAAGGGTAACATCAGACTTGAGTGAGGAAGAGTGAAAACTGTCCCTGTAATATCAAAAACAAGACAAGGTATCTGCCTCAGGCACTTTTATTCATAATTGTATTGGTGGGTCTTCACAAAGAAATAGGGCAAATTAAAGAAAGAAAAATGTATCTAAATAGGAAAAGAAGGTGTAAAATGATCTCCATTTTAAAATACCATTATCCTGTGTTTAGAAACTATTATAGAAAGAAATCTATAAAAAAGTCATATCTATTTATAAACAGATTGAGTAACATCACTGGATACAAGGTAACACATGAATAATGAAAATATAAAAATAAAACTACAATTCCCTTTACAGTCACCCAAAACATAATATGATACTTAGGAATAAACTCAGCAAAAAGCACAACACTTGTCACATGGGTGGTACATATTTGAAGGGTCAGGAGAAAACTTCTAAATATGGATCAAAAATGTTTTCATATAGTAAACAAGAAAATATCATGAATGGTATGTCAATCAGGTTGATAAAATATCTCAGATTGCATGTGAAGCCCCCACACTGTACCCCATGGTTGAACTAATGTACACAGCTATGATTCAATTAAAAAAAATTCTATAAGTCTAATTATGAGAAAACATCAGATAAACCTGAATTAATGGACATTCTAGCTGCCACAGAGGAGATGATGGTAACATGCCAACTAAGTGCAGAATGGGACCTGGCCTGAATCCTGGAATAGAAAAAGAACACCAGTGGGAATACGGGTGACTTTTAAACAAATTCTGCAGCTTAATCACTGTCGTTATACCATGTCAATTTCCAGGTTTTGATAGTGGTGCCATTGTTGGGTAAGGCTGAGATATTAATGTCAGAGAAAGTTCTTTGTCTTCCCTGCTTACCATGTCCCGAGAGGCAACAGGTATTTCTTGTGAGCTCCACAAGAACTCTCTGTGCTATTTTGGCAACTTCTCTGTAAGCCTAAAAAGAATTTGAAAACATTTCAGACTATTGTTTTTCTTTAAATGTAAAATAAATTCTTACAATGCAAAAATTAATTAATTAATTAATTAATTAATTAAATGTACTTTCTCAACATTAGGATGCAAGTTCAACCACAATAGTGTTTGGCTGTCTGTTAGTTCCCTAAAACTTGAAGCTTAGCAATTTTCTGAAGGGCACAGTAAGTGCTTTTCCACAGAACCTCTGCAAGTGCCCAACCCCCAGCTTCATCCTGCGAAGCCATCTGGATACTTCCTTCTGTGAATATGTCCACAGATGAAGAAGTTTTTCCATCTTAGGGCAACATTCCTGGGGAGCACCTGAGGCCATGTCACTTTGCTTTGGTTGGGGGGTTGGTACCATTTCATCTCCCCCTTTTTAATTATTAGCTTGCACTGCTTCCATAGCCAAAAAGACAGCAGCATTCCTATCACTAATTTGTGTAACTTGTATCAAGTTTTTAATTATCATATAAAGAATAAACCCAGTCAAACAAAATAAGAACAGAGAGCCAGCAGAAGTTCCAAGCAAAGTATGTATCTTATCAATAGGGTTCAATTGAGCTATTTCTTCTGAAATTCCTTTCAGGATTTCATCTCCATTAATTTTTTGCAATTTTTGCTCAAAAGTTGAATATACTTGATTTTGTAACTCAATTATATCAGCAATCAAATTCTTATGATTTAACAAATGTTTTCTAACCTTACTCCATGGAAACAAAGTTTCATTATAAAATACAGGGGTAACACAATAAGAAGTTACATTCAAATCACATTTTAACTTTAACTGTTTCTCTAAACTATGTAATTGTTCACTGTTTGTTCTAAATCTGCTAATTCATTACATATCTTTGTATCAATTTGCCTCTGAGAAATCCAAAGTTTCTCAGCACCATTACGCCAATTAGAAATAAATTTTTCAGTTTTAATGGATTTAGTCAATGCTATTCCAGCTGTGGCTGCAGAAGCTGTGACAGCTATAATCCCAAGAATGGCTGCAATCAGAAGACTGATAAATCTCTTCGTCCTTTGTCAGCTGCTGGGCAAGGTGGGCAAGGATGGAGATGTCGGAGGACTCCTCCCATGGGCACATCCACTTCATCGGAAGCCAAACTCCTCTCCTGGCCTGGAGTATAAAGATCCTAACTCAAGAAAGATCAATATTAGTGGATATATCAAAACAAGTCAATAACCAACAGCTTCCTGGGCAGCTAATCTCACCAGTTTTCTCATTCCAATTGACCTCTCCAGCCAGCCATACAAATGGTAGCTTAACACATGCTTGTACAAAATGTGCATCCCTACATTTAAAATGGAACATATATTTGGGCATCTCCCCTGCTTCATTATCTTCATGTGTGTAAGCTCCTTTCCATGCTTGTAGCCCAAATATAGCCACACCTATCTTCCATAAATCTGGCTGTGGTAGATATCCAACTATCCCAGGTGGAGAATATACATTTTCATGCCATGCTAAGTCTTCTTCAGAGGAACAAACAATATCTGTGAACTTCTTCTTATGTGCTGACATTCTCACTTTAAACCCAGATTCTTCAGACATAAGCTAGAGGTCTCCAATCTGTTATAGGGCCAATAATTGTTTCTCTTAAAATATATAAGTAATCACCTCAACATTTAGTCCAATACATCCATTCACTAATATCTAAAAAAAAAAAAAATGGGATTTACAGCGAGGTAAATGAGAAAAAAAAATTATGATTAGTTAAAATAAATTTAGTAAATGTCATAGAAGTTAGTAAATAATAATCAGAAGCTCCATTTCTTAAGCTGACCCATTACTGAGGTCCAAATCTCACACAAGGGGGCTCAAGGCCTATGCAAATAGGAGGTCAAGAAACTCCAGTTGAATAATTGAATATTAAAGTGCCCTCTTCCTCAGGTTTAAATGGACCTTTATCATCATAAGGGCCGGGGAGCCAGGGACTTTCATTAACATATATGGAGACAGATGGTTCATACCAAGACACTCCCCTTAGTAAAGGAGGGTTTGGTACATAATTACAATAAGTATAATTTGGGTCACTTACCTGTGAGCTCAATAATGTATGTATGGCAAGAAACAAGATCTTAGTGTTCAGAGGTTGATTTCCCATCTTTACTATGGACCATGCCTCCTGGCATAGTTGCAAGAGCGCTCTCCATGTCACTCAGGTTGTTGGACTGCAGTTTCATTGGATTCTCTGATTTTAAGGAACCAGGTGTTGAGGAGAAGCCAGATAAGTTCGTTGTTACTCCAGGGTTAATGAGGACATCCTGGTTGTTAGTTTCCTGGTTCGCTGCATTTGTGCTTGGTGATGTGAGCAGAACATCATTTCTGAGTTTGATGAGTTTGTCTGGTAGCCAGAATTCATTATTTCCTGAGGAGAGATAAGCATACCCACTTCCTCATCTAACTACTACCACAGGAACCCATTATCTTTTGACAACATCCTTATAATATATAGGTGGATTTAATGGAGTTGTAATTTCCTTAATCCATTGCTGTGAAGCTGGTGTGTTACCATCTGCATCTGAATTTAAAAAATTTGAAGTAAAAAGAGCTGAATGTATTCTCTTTCTGGGTGTAGTACTATATCCTACTCACCTTTTCTGTTTAAAAGCATTTCTTTTAATGTTCTATTTTGTCTTTCAATAATAGCCTGTCCTATACTATTCCCAGCAATCCTTTAACAAGTTTAATTTTATATGCTTGAAAAAATTATTGGCACTTAGTAGAAATATATGCTGAGCCATTATCTGTTTTAATAGTTTCAGGTATGCCCATATCAGCAAAATCTTCTAATAAGTGTGTAATTACTGCATCACCATTTTCTGATGTTAAAGCTATGGCCCAAGAAAAATGAGAAAAGATGAATGATTTGAATGATGAATAAATTTATTCTTACCGAATTCAGCATATTGAGTTACATTTATTTGCCATAATTCATTTGGTCTATTTCCTCTGGAATTTACTACCATTGGTAAATGAGGAGCTGCTATGACTTGACATGTAGGACATGCTCTAATAATGCCTTTTGCTTCTTTCCACGTTATAGAGTATTTATGTATAAGTGAAGAGGCATTGTTATGATGAAAAACATGTTCCCCTTGTGCCTTCTGAACTGTGCCAATCAAAGTATCAGTTGTGTCATTACCTATAGTTAAAAGAGCAGGGAGATTTGTATGAGCTCTAATATGGGTTATATAAATTTGGGCTGTTCTATTTCTAATTAAATTCTG
>CAUYON010007210.1:0-31389 GCA_963573935.1 Arctocebus calabarensis
GCAATTCCTATTAAAGCTCCATTGTCATATTTTAAAGATCTTGAAAAAATAATACTTCGTTTTATATGGAATCAGAAAAAACCTCGAATAGCCAAGACATTACTCAGAAATAAAAACAAAGCAGGAGGAATCACGCTACCAGACCTGAGACTACTATAAATCAATAGTGATCCAAACAGCATGGTACTGGCTCAAAAACAGAGAGGTAGATATCTGGAACAGAATAGAGAACCAAAAGATGAATCCAGCTACTTACCGTTACTTGATCTTTGATGAGCCAACTAAAAACTTTCAGTGGGGAAAAGACTCTCTATTTAATAAATGGTGCTGGGTGAACTGGCTAGCGACCTGTAAAAGGCTGAAACTGAATCCACACCTCTCACCATTAACTAAGATAGACTCTCACTGGATTAAGGACTTAAATTTAAGACATGAAGCTATAATAATTCTACAAGAAAGTGTAGGTAAAACTCTTGAAGGAATCGGCTTGGGTGAATATTTTATGAGGAGGACTCCTTAGGCAATTGAAGCAGTATCAAAGATAAACTACTGGGACCTGATCAAATTAAAAAGCTTCTGTACAGCCAAGAATATAGAAAGTTTAGCAAACAAACAGCCCTCAGAATGGCAGAAAATATTTGCAGGTTATGCCTCCAATAAAGGGTTAATATCTAGAATCCATAGAGAACTCAAACATTTTAGCAAGAAAAGAACAAATGATCCCATCTCAGGATGGGCAAAAGACTTGAAGAGAGACTTCTCTAAAGAAGACAGGCACACAGCCTACAGACACATGAAAAAATGCTTACCATTCTTAATCATCAGAGATATGTATATCAAAACTACTTTGAGATATCACCTAACTCCAGTAAGGTTAGCCCACATAACAAAATCTCAAAACCAGAGATGTTGGAGTGGATGTGGAGAAAAGGGAACACTTCTACACTGCTGGTGGGAATGCACACTAATACGTTCCTTTGGGAAGGATGTTTGGAGAGTACTTAGAGATCTAAAAATCGACCTGCCATTTGATCCTATAAATTCCTTTACTAGGTATATACCCAGAAGACCAAAAATCACATTACAACAAAGACATTTGTACCAGAATGTTCATTGCAACTCAATTCATATTTGCTAAGTCATGGAAGAAGCCCAAGTGCCCATCGATCCATGAATGGATTAATAAATTGTGGTACTTGTATACCATGGAATATTACATAGCCTTAAAGAAAGATGGAGACTTTACCTCTTTCATGTTTACACAGATGGAGCTAGAACATATTCTTCTTAGCAAAGTATCTCAAGAATGGAAGAAAAAGTATCCAATGTACTCAGCCCTACTATGAAACTAATTTATAGCTGTCATATGAATGGTATAACCCAACTATAGCACAAGAATATGGGGAAAGGGGAAAGGAGGGAGGGCAATTGGTGGGGCCACACCTACGGTGCATCTTAGAAGGGTACAGGCGAACCTTGCTAAATGCAGAATACAAATATCTTCATATAAAAATGGAGAAATTGCCAGGAAGGCTATGTTAATCAGTTTGAGGAAAATAGTTCAGATTGCATATGAAGCCAGCACATTGTAGCCCTTGATTGCACTATTGTACACAGCTATGATTTAATGATAAAGATAATAAAAAAAAGACAATTATATTATAACCTGGATGAATCTAATCCAATCAGTTGATAGACTTTAAGAACAGAAATGAGGTTTCCTCAAGGAAACAGAAATTCTGTCTGTGGACTGCAGTCCCAGGTCCTCCTGCCTGAGGACGTGCTTCATATTTCCTTCCTTGCCTAGCTAGGCTCCTCAATCCATAAGCCAATGCATGTAGTGCTTAATATGCAATATAACTGTATTACACATTAAGCATTACAGGCATTACAAGCATTACAAGCTTTACAAATATATATATAATTATAATATATTGTATATATACAATTATACATAACTGTGTATATAAATTAATATTATATACATTCTAACATTTCCCACTGCTAGTTATATTTCTCTGGTGGAACACTGACTAATTCAGATACTCTCTACATATTGAATGAATGGATATTTAAATGAATAAATTAATTAATACATAAACCCACAGATAAAAAATTATTCATATTAATCTTTGTTGATGGCTATGAACACATTCAGATATAAGGGAAAGGTAAAAGAATTTGAAATTGATTAGAGGAGGGAGGGGCAAAGTACCTTAACGATACAATAATATGTAAATTCTGGTTTGGTACTCAGTACCTTGGTGGTGCCATGTACACTGGGGCTGGCAGGTGGAACTCTGACTGGGCCAGCTAACCAACAATGACAACTACAGCAAAAAAATAGATGGGCAATGTGGTGGGCGCCTGTAGTATCAGCTACTGAGGAGACTGAGGCAAAAGAATTCCTTAAGCCCAAGAGTTTGAGGTTGCTGTGAGCTGTGATGCCACTACACTCTACTGAAGATGACATAATGAGAATCTGTCTCAAAAAAAAGAAAAAAGTAAATTGAGCAGGGCAGGACTAGAATGACTTAGAAGGGCTTGAGCGAACTCAAATATCTTACAGAGGAAGCACTCAGGTTATTGAATTAACTTCCTCACTCAATTGACTAGCAAACAAAAAAAAAAGAAGAAGAAGAAAATAACGACAACAACAAAAAATCCTGACTTAAACATTTACATACCTAATACATAGAAAGGTTTTTTTTTTTTTAATTTCAAACACATACACTGAATGTTAAAGCACATAAAAGTAATATTCAAAGAATATTGTTTTTTGGGTGGAGAAAAAGTAACCATAAGTCACTCAGACTTACTGAACCCTCATCAAATAATCTCTTTTTTTTCTATTTGACTGATAGTTTATTTCTGCAGGAGTGCTATTATTAACAAAGGGATCTGAGTGTTGTTTTTTGAGATACATATTGTAATGTAAACAAGTAAGATCATGACTTATTTTGTGTCTTGTGAAGTGCATTAAATGCAGTATTCAAGCATTAAATTCCTTGACACCTCCAGTCACCTACGTGGACTGTGAGTGAATGGGACGTAGAAGGGGATTATTTGAATAGTACTGATATGGGGAGCAAAGATGTGAGGCAACAGAAATTGAACGAGAACTGGAGACCTGGTGGAATATGAAACTAAGATGGACTGAAGATCAGGGAAAGTTGTTAAGACAATGAGATACACTGAAAAAAATAAAATAAGATAAAACAATGTAATGTGTTTACTGGTTTGTTTAGAGGTAGCTTTAACTTTAGAGGAGGTTTTTTCTGTTTCTTTCTTTACTGTATACTCAGTACCCAGAACAGTCCCGGGTATCTATGGTAAGAGATTATTATGTATTTATTGAGAGGATGAATGTTGTATTATAGAAAGAATCTTGATTTTTGTCTAACATATGCTGTTTATCTTGTCTTTTGATTGTGACAGCATAAGAGAGTGCACAGATTTTATAGCTAGAAAGATTGGTATATTTGTTTAATTAATTTATCATTATCAGACAAATTTAAGATAAAGCAACATAAGATGTGGGTTTAATGTGTGTGTATGTATTTAGAAAGAACTCTAACATTGCCTAGACCCATTGAATTCTAAATTATCATATAACAGGAGAATATCAGGTATTTATTCATTAGTACAACCTAAAGGAAATGTTTAAAGGGAATGCAAGTTACTAAAAGGAATCTTTGTAATTCATCCAGGGATTGAACTTACTTATTCTAACACAAAGATGACCCTAGTACTAGATCATAGGGAAAATGCTATTACAGAAATTATATAATAAACAGTATTATGATTTGATGAGAAGAGACAAATACTACATATGATGAAGTTGCTGAATATATTACCAGAAATGATCAACTTCAGATGCAAGCAGCCAGAATTTTTTTGTCTTTACATAATCAATAAAACTGTGAGCTCCCTCTTTGTGCCCTGCATAAGCCCCTCTTAGGAAGGCAACTAGAATTTCAAGCTGTGTCTTAAATATTAGGAATTGCAGATGAGTTCACTATGTACTAGTACTAGTAGAAGTGACCATAAGTTAGTGAGTCATGATTGTGTTACAAGGATAAGACTAAAAACATGGTGGCTCGGTGCCTGTGGCTCAAGCAGCTAAGGCGCCAGCCACGTACACCTGAGCTGGTGGGTTCAAACCCAGCCCCAGCCCGCCAAACAACAATGACGGCCACAACCAAAAAATGGCCGGGCGTTGTGGCAGGCGCCTGTAGTCCCAGCTACTTGGGAGGTGAAGGCAGGAGACTCACTTGGGCCCAGGAGTTAGAGGTTACTGTGAGCTGTGATGCCATAGCACTCTATCTAGGGCAGCTTGTGGATCTGTCTCAAAAAAAAAAAAAAAAAAAAAAAAAAGACTAAAAACCTGGTAACCTGAGAAAAGCTCTCCATCTGGTTTCATGGGGGAAGAGCCTACCACCTCCATGCCATATTCAAATTCCTACCCAAAGGGAGAAGGTAATGAAACAGTTTGTCTTCTTTTTGATTATCAATGTAAGTATATCCATTAAGAAATAAACCTTGCTGAATGTCTGTGCAATTCATTCACTAAAATGTACCTGTTGTGTTGCTGCAATGCCACCTTCATAGTACATGCCTCCATCACGATCACTAAGTCAGTGATGAACATTTGAAAAGCATAGTTGAATAAATAGTAAGTATCAAGACTTTATTTGTGTAAATTCAAAATAATGTATAAGTCATGGTGCTAGACATTTTGGGTAAAGTGGTGAGCAAGTTTCCATGATTTGTTTTTTTTTTGCTCTGGGAAATTACCTTCTAGAGACAGAGAGAAATAAACAAGAGGTAGCAGAATCAAGGGGAAATTGATAAAAAAGATAATGTGTAATCACACAGAAAAGATATCCAAGACAGTGTAAGGGATGCCACAAAACTGTATCTAGATGAAGGAGTATTTAAGTCATTGTTAAGAAACTTGTGGAATTTAGAGAGATTTTGGGCGTGAGTGGTGGGTAGAGGTTCTAGCATGGTTAACCAATACATTTGATGGCACTTTAAACAAAGTACGCTACCCTTGAAAAAAATACTGAAATCATTACTAATGTCAAAAAATGATGGAATAATTCAAATGCAACTAAAGAGTCAGAGAGAAATAAAAAATATATAATTTTAAAATGTTTCTTACTATGACAATGTAATGTTATTACTGGCAGCTCCCATCTTTCATTTAATAATTTTATTTTTTGTAAAGTCAACTCTATTTTTATAAAAATCTAAAAATTGACAAAGCAAAAATATAAGAAATATATTCAAAAAACAAAGTATATAGGTCAGCAAAGAAGTCATTTAATGGCCCTTTGTGGATGTAATAAATTATCTGATCATAATTATAAGAAAAAATGGATCAAGAAAAGGTCATAGTAAATGTCATACTATTTCCTTAGGAACAGAATTGGGCAATTAATTCTCAGTAGTTTTTATTCTAAAAGAAATAGAACAAAATTTTAATGTGCAGATGATAGAGATACCAGATGACTACAGATAATTATATATATTTCATGTTATGACCATGGCAGATCATTACAGTTGCCTCAATAGATCACTACAAGGTCTTCTATAATAAACTTAGCAATTTACACTGTCCTTGATGAATTGAAAGCATTTTTTAAAAAGAATGATAAGGACAAAGCATTCCAGAAAACGTACTACCTATTCACCATTGCATTATTAGTGACAAGAAATGGATATATTGGAATTGAATGTGCAGTAATTATGATTTTATTTAAAAGCTCACTTCTATTCAACATTTCACAAAATAATTTTAAATATACCATTTGATTTGAAAACTAAAACCTTTTTCCATGCTTGTTCATCTTCTTTTACTAGCCAAGAAAATGATAGTATTGATATAACTATTATTTATTAAGGACTTATTTTGAGTATTTAGAATAAGTAACCTCTGATGCTTGTAACCACCTATGTAGCACGTATTGTTTTCTTTTAGCATATTACAAAGTTAATATATTACATCCCCATTTTTCTTTGTCAGAGTTGAGAACCATTTGAGATGCAGAAACTGGAAGCAGATAGTTGGAGGTATACTATTTAGCTGGTGATGATAATTTTTTTGGCAAAATACCTTAGATATGCTGATAAAGATCTGGCTAATACTTGCCTCTGAATTAGGCACCTCAGGGCTACTCCCCATCACAGACAGGCTCCTGCCTCCCTTTTGAGTCCAGTAAAAGTCACTGTGACTACTGGGAGGAGTCAGAAAGGGGCCAAGCAAATTACTACATGGGAATTCTTTTTCATGGAAATATGAGGTGAGGGAGACAGGAACGGTAATGGTGGTGGTATACAGAAAGTGATTATCCAATGATGTACACGTACTAATCCCTGGAGCTCAGAGATGTGTTATATTATACGATAAAAGAAATCAAGATGCACATGAAATTAAGTTTGCTTATCAGCTAACTCTGAGATGGAAAAATTATCCTGGTTGAGCAGGCTGGTACCAATGTAATTACAAGGATCCTTGTAAGTGAAAGAAAGAAGCAAGGGCGTTAAAGTAGGAGTGATGCAAGGTGTGGAAGCCTAGACTGACATTGCTGGCTTTAAGGATGAAAAGGGAGCACAGCCAAGGGATGTGGGCAGCCTCTAGAAGTTGAAAAAAACAAGAAAGTGAAGTTTTCCCTATGGCCTTCAGACAGGAATGCAGTGCACCTGAGCCTACATTTTATCCCAGAGAGGCCCTTCTCAAACTTCTGTCCTCCCAAACTGTAAGCTAATAAATGAGTTAGATTTTAATTTGCTAATTTTCTGTTAATATGTTAGCATCAGCAATTTGGCATTCATTATGATACAATGCAGTGGGAGAAATCACTTTTTAAAGCAGATATATGTGTAACAGAAGACTTGGGTGATTGCAAAATTGTTATAAGGATGACAAGTGACATTCAATAAGTGACATCTTTGGATTTTTGGTTTTAAAAATCACATGATGTCTGCTTGGTGCCTCAGCAGCTAGGGCGCCCACCATGTACATCAGAGCTGGCAGGTTCAAATCCAGCCCAGGCCTGCCAAACAACAATAACAACTACAACCCCCCTTAAAAAAAAAATAGCCAGGCACTGTGGCCTGTAGTCCCAGAAACTTGGGAGGCTGAGGCAAGAGAACTGCTTAAACCCAAGAATTGGAGGTTGCTGTGAGCTGTGACACCATAGCACTCTACCCAGGGCGACAGCTTAAGAGTCTGTCTCAAAAAAAGAGAGAGAAAAAAAAATCACATGATGTCAACTCCCACCACTGCCTAGATTCCTGTCATGAGGAAGCTGATAAGTAGATGATAATAGTTATGTAAAATAAACTAATTGTTTTATACTCTGTGTGATTATCTTGATATTACCAGGTCACTGTCAAACATTGCAGTAGAGCCCTGAGTTTTTGTGAGGTTAACTTGCTGTTTTTGAGCATCTATAGGGGTAAATATTCAGGCATTTAGGATATGCTTACTTATCAGATCAACACAGTGTTATCCACAGAGTGGAGCAGAATGAAATACTGTAGACAGTGACACGGTCAAGATTCTCCAAGTTGGTTTATGCGGAGAACTGCAGACAGAGTAGCAAAGGTGTCCTGCTTACTCAGACAGGGAAGAAAAAAATTCACCTTGAAAATTGCTCAGTACTTTTCAGTAGAATGTTGATTAGCTGAAATAAAGAGATCACGGGAGAAACAGCAGCCCCAATTTGTTTAACCACCCAATCAAGTTTGGAATAATTCACTTTCATTCTCCAAGACCAGTCCCCTCCTCTTTGCAGTAGCAATCTGTCTTCTGCTACATAAACGGAGACAGGAGAGAAATCACCACTTGGACATTCTTTAAGGCTTTGGGAGGCCCTAAAACTGTGGTTCAATGGAGACACAAAATTAAATGTGGTTTATTATTTAGGTAGAGAGGGGAGGTTCAAGGGCTTTTACCTAGACCTCACAAGCAAAATAGTCATCATTCTGTTAGTGAGGGAGCCAGTGTGGGAGTTGTTAGCTGTCAAGTATGTCTGTTACAGTTGTGTAATCAAGAATGATAGACATAAACAGAGGGTTGTTTTACAGAGCTAAATTCAAGCTCAACTCCATTTATTACCTTTCCATATACACTCTTAGGCTTACCAGTAAACTTCAGTGACATAGGAGACCCCAAATGTTAGTGTTGGCTGGAAGCCGCTGTGTGGTAATCTTTGAAAAGTCAAGTCAAAGTCCTTCCTCAGTGTAAAATGTAGACCCCTCTCAGTAAATGTTCTTAAATCCTTTTGGTAAGTCTAGAAGCATATTCATTTGATGGCCCTAAGTGTCTTATAAATGGGGTGTAGATGAACAGGTAACACAGGAAAAATATACTCCAGCATTCCTATCTTCCTAAACTGTTGGATTTCTTCCATAATATTATATGAAAAAAAATCTTTGCTTTACCTAATTCAGGTGACTGCTGCATCCAACTGTCATTGCCTGAGCTGCCTAAGTCCTTTTTATTTGTTAAAGCTCTTGTAATACTATATACTAGATACTTCTCTAAGCCGATGCATACGTTAATTAATTAAATGTCCACAATCTCATGAGGTCAATACAATTATTACCTTTATTTTATGGATGAACAAAATTAGTCAAATATCTATTAATCGTCTTGACTAAGGTCATAAAGCTTGTCAATGATAGAGATGGAATTGGATCTGAAAATTCAGATCTGTGCATCCTTAATAATTAATTCAACTTCTCTAATATTGCGTTCATTCTTCCCTAGTCAGAAACTGCAGAATTTTTCCTATACATATTCCCTATTTTTATAGCAATATAAATCAGGAAAATCTTGCAGCTGTTTCTTTCTGATATATACACTCTCTCCTCTCAAGTTAGATTTTGTGTTTATCCTCCTGAGACGTGCTAGGATCTAACTCTGGTTATGGATTTGAAAACTAGGAACAAGGCATGCGAATAATCAGAAAGTCCTCTGAGGTTAACAACACACTGATATGCTGTGCCAGTCACTAAGGGCTGGTCTCTCATGTGCTAGTCACTAAGGGCTGGTCTCTCATGTGCTAATCACTAAGGGATGGTCTCTCATGTGCTGGTCACTAAGGGATGGTCTCTCATCTGCTAATCACTAAGGGCTGGTCTCTCATGTGCTAATCACTAAGGGCTGGTCTCTCATGTGCCAGTCACTAAGGGCTGGTCTCTCATGTGCCAGTCACTAAGGGTTGGTCTCTCATGTGCCAGTCACTAAGGGCTTGTCTCTCATGTGCTAATCACTAAGGGATGGTCTCTCATGTGCTAGTCACTAAGGGCTGGTCTCTCATGTGCTAATCACTAAGGGATGGTCTCTCATGTGCCCGTCACTAGGTTGGTCTCTCATGTGCCAGTCACTAAGGGCTAGTCTCTCATGTGCCGGTCACTAAGGGCTGGTCTCTCATGTGCCAGTTACTCAGGAAGGGCCTCATTCTCCAGCCTACCCTTTTGTACGCTGCATGATTCAGAAGTGGGGTATTTGTAAATGCACTGCTGGTTGGCTATGTGGCTCTGAGTTAGGATCTGCAATGAAGGGCATGAGAAGGAGCCTGCAAGGTCAGAGGAGGGAGAAGCTTTTAGCTTCTTTCCTGTGAGTTTCCTGTTTGCTTCTGATTGCCATCAGAGTAACCCCATTGATGTTTTCTCACCCCAGAAATGTTCCTTCCAGTAGAAGCAACTGCATCTAGTTTGCAAGTTTTCCAACACTGGGACACCCCTTGACTCACCAGCCCCAGCTGCCAGGGTCCCTAAGTCAGAAGTCTGGGTCTCAGCCGCTTAGTCCCATCTTTATTATTTCTAAGTTTTAATAATTCCAACCTCTCCTTTTGTTCCCTCAGACTTAGGAACAAGGGCTGTGTTCTGCAGTCCCAGATTCAGAATACCTCAGAGTTTTCATTTTATCTTTTCAGTTACCTGCCTAACAATTGTATTTCTATTTAGGATTTTTAAAAATTTGGGGTTAATATGAGGTTATATGTGATGAGGTTACATTATTTGCGTTTGTGAGGTAAAGTCCAAAGTCTGAGATGCAGTTGTGTTCTTCATGCAGGAAGTGGGGAATATACCCCTGCACTGTACCTGATAGGTGAAACTTACTGAGCCCAGCAGCAAATTCTCCCTCTGTTCAAGTGTTAGCTATGCTTTATGATTTCTGTTTTCTGCTCAGCCCTTACTGATGCAGAGAAGATCATCTCAGTCTTTAAGTAATGCATAATCTTCTTTCACAAAATGGTGAAGAGGGAGCTAGTCCTATAGGTAAAGGAATATATGCCCATGTGTCCAACCTACACCCATGGGCTGGGCCTCTTGCAGACTGCTTGAGACTGTTTTGTTTCTCTGTGGTGTGGCATAAACCTTTTCCTTTGATCATCAGCTCTCCTTAGTATTTGTTTGGTCCAAGACAACTCTTACTCTTCCAATGTGCAAAACAAAGAAAAAGATTAGATACTCCTGAAAGGACCTGGAGTTTACAAGAATAATTTTTATTATAAGTCACCCAAATGTTCCCTTAGGATTCCGAGAGGCTCATTTTTTTCTAATCAGTGCCCAGAATTTCACATAAGACATGGCAAGGTCAGGAATTCAAATTACTTTGTAATTCGTAGCTCTTTGAGTTGGTTTCTGTGTCTGATTTATTGTTACCTCAGTCAGTGGCTATGAAACATAAGACATTTTTTTAAAGGATTCAAAGAAAAATAAATCTATCGGTACAGGTGAGTTTGGAAAGCAGAGTACAGGAAGAAGGAAAGCTCAGTATTTATGACCCTGAGCTATAATGTTCTTTCTTTATGCCATCAGTTCAATCAAAAGTAGCCAGCTCACCTCACAATCTCTGTACTCATCATTGTCATCACAGTGTGCATTTGAAGCAGTCACTTGAACTTGAAATCCTACTGGGCGGTTTGAAGCTGCATGTTATGAATGACCACATGTCATAGGCTGCATTCTGTTTTTCTCTGGTGATCACTCTCTTCATACCAGGCCACATAATCAATGCAAAATATCTATCTCAAGGACCTTTCCCTGAAACCACTTTTATTTGTGAAGAGCAGACTGTGACACTGGCAGGGCCCTCACAGCCTGGGGAGCATTCAGAGAATGAACCCCCGACTGCTTCTCCTTCATTCCTGAAACAGCCATATTCTTTTCTTCATGCTCTCTCTGCCAGAAGTCACATAGCTCTTTCTTTGTCCTGTTATCTATGCAGAGACCCTTGTGACCTTTGCCTTCCTTCTTCTTGTAACATGTCAATGAAGGTGAAGGGAAACTACTAAGTCACATAGTCCTTCCTTTGTTTTGTCAACTATGCTGAGATCCTCATGATCTTGCCCTTCTTACTTCTTGTAATGTTAATGAAGTTGAGTAGAAACCATTAACAGGGCAATTTGTCTGTATTAAAGTCATTTATATTACTTTACGACTAAAACGATGTCTTTTGTTTATGTTATTTCCCCATATTGTCCATGCTACTTTCCCCTGGACAACCCTGTACAGATAATACAAAATGAAGCAGATTTTGTGCTTTGGGGCTGGCAGCAACCATCAGCTCAGTCAGACTTCCTGATTCCATCCTTTGTTTCTGTCTCTTCTCTTATGCTGTATTTTTCTCAGTCCCCATCAATTCCACTCTGGTTGGTTTGCTCCCCTTTGCCGCACTGGTTTGTGACATCTATTCTCTGTGTTTTATTAATTAAGGTTTAGTATAAAAAAAATGAAAGTCACTTTAGATAATTCAAGTACAAGTAATATCAGTATTTGTATTCAAGATCTAGAGATTTATGTCCTCACAGTGGTATTCTTAGGAATTCTAAGAAAAACATTAATTTCCTACATTTGCTAATAAATTTCCCTATTTTTATTAGCCTGACACATTCATTGCAAACTCCAATAAGTGACAATTGTTACATCATTCTATAATTTATAAACTAAGGTTTCAGTTTTTATGTTTTCTTGCCTTCATCTTACTTTCCTAGATGTTAATTCTTCATGGGGGTATACAAGGTCTAACAACTAAGTTTGTGAACTCATCCTAGAAAAAGTGCTATATACCTCATTGTTGAATATCAATGTACTTCTGAAGTACACCCCTTGGGAAGCTATTCACTGAAGCCAGCATCTAGTCCATTTTTCAAGGTAATGGTGGAACTCTTTTTCTGGAATGGCCTTCAGAGCTGTCATCATATTATCTTTGACATCCTAGTCATCAAAATGTCTTCCCTTCAATGTCTTTTCTTTGAGTAAAAAAGAAGTCATTAGAGGCCAGATCAGGTGAGTAGGGAGGGTGTTCCAATACAGTTATTTGAATACTGGCTAAAAATTTCCTCACAGATGATCCAGAGTGAGTTGGTGCATTGTCCTGATGTAAGAGCCACACTTTTCTCATTCCGAGTTTTTCAGTTAAGATTTTCCTGTTTCTCTATTGATCTTTACTTGGTCTACTATGCTTCTTATAGTGATCTGACAATTTTGACACAAAATTTAACAAATTTTGCAATGTTTTTGTCAGTCAGTTCATTACTAGCCATTCTGACCTCTCTTTGTCAGGGACTCTTTCTCTCTCCTCAGACAAATATTTAATTTATTTGTACACTGCTATTTTCCTCACAGCATTATCCACATAAACTTGGACTTATATGTCTCTGGTTTCATTTCCCCTCTTGCCAAGTTTAATAAGAAATTCAATGTTTGTTCACTGCTCTAATTCAAGCTCTGACATTCTCATAACAACACATAAAAACACTCAACAACAATATGGAACACCGCTCAGTAAGACACCACCACAAATTGACACAAACACAGCTGTGAGACATTGATGTGCCAAGGTTATGAACCCTTACTAAGTTGTCTATATGGTGCTGCCAATGTAAACACGTGGTGGCAAACTTCGACCTCATAGATGTAGGTGAGTCATTTCTTTGTCCTTTTGTATTTCATGAAACTGAAGGACATCAGTCTGAAATCAGACATGTGGGTAAAACTTGTGTGACATTGGAAGATGTATTTTGCTTTTCCCAGCCTCTGAAACCTCTTATTATAATGGGTATAATATATGATATATCTATATATAAGGTTGCTCTAAGGAATAAATGAGACATTTTTAGCACTGTTTAGCACAAAAATATGAGTTACTGGGATGAGAGTAGTAAGATGTATTTTCATATACTGTTAAACTTGTTCCTTTGAATGTACCATTCTTCAGAGGAGAGGTGAGAAAGACACAAAAGGGGTTAGGCATGTCTCTCCTCAAGGCTCTTGTTTTTCAATCCTGCCTCACCAGGAAGGAGAGGCTGATTTTCCCAGCAGGGCAACTGAGCAGCTACAACCCTGTTAATGAGAAGCTCCTCATCTGTTCAGTACCAGCCTGACCCCAGGGGGAGAGACTAAACTGGCTTATGAGTAATCCTGCGGGAAGACACTGAATTGATGAGCCTAAAGTGGGGCTCCTGTCTCCCCGCAACCCATTGGAGAATGAAGACGACCTAGAGGTTTCTTCACGTCCCTGTGGAACCAAAGATACACTGAGATCAACAAACTTTAACCTGGGCTGAGGGCAAGAGAGTTGCGTACTATGATGCAATGGGGAAAAGTTGGGAATTCATTACCAGGTTCCAGCTTAATGTTAATTAGGATCTGAAGCATCTAAAGATACATTAATTCAGGCAAGAAAAGAAATGACCAGACCTGGCTCCTTAAACAATGTGCATGGGAAGCCCAGGTCAGGAGTGACATGTAAAAATGTCAGATTTTCTTTGGCTTCCCTGCATACTGCTTCCTTCTCCCTGAGGTCTATTAAAATAGCTTCCCTAGACAGGCGGAGGTCACTCTGGGGACAACTTGTACAGGAAATTTAAATTTGAAATCCTGAGCGTTTACCTGAAATCATAACTCAATTAAACCCAAAAGAAATTAAGAACATTAAATGGAAAGTTTGATATATTTTAAATTTAAATGTTATTTATTTACTACATAGCAGGTTAGCAACTGCTTGTGAGGACTATTAGATTAGTTATAGAAAAGAAAAGAAGTTATGACTCCCTGTACAACTGAGTTGTAAAGTGTCTAAATATGTGAATCTGATATGATATTACCACACATATAATTTCATTGCAATCAAAGGACTTCTTTCTACTGCCATTTATATTTATTAAAATAATGTATAGGAAGAAAATGTTTCCACTGAAGCAGAAACAATGGGATGTACACATACATTTCAAAAAGCACATCAAGTATATATCTTTTAAAATAACTACAAATATCCAATCCAGGGAATAAAGTCAAATAGGACCAATCATGCATTTACTATAAGAAATTGACTGAATCATTCCCTAGAGGCATAATACTTTGCAGAGCATTTTTGAAGCATCTAAATTTTCTAAGAGAAACCAGAATTCCATTGTCTTCAATAAATTCTCATTGTAGCCTTCCACAACCTTCAACTTTACTTTATTCATGTTTGCTCTTTTTGGGGTCTTAAAATAGGCTTTGGTTAAGCCAGCTGTTCATGAATCTGAGAGGAGAGGGGGGAAAAAAGCAAGCTCAGGAAAGCACAGAGTCTGGCTTAGATTTTGCATAGTTGCTATACTAATCAATATCACAGTAATTAAAATCATCCATGATTAATGGGCTGGCTTTTTATAGGGCTTTGTGTTTGCAAATGCATTTTACAATCTATTTTGTCTAACTGCCCAGTAGGAGCAATCCCCAAATCACCAAGCTACCTTTTGTCCTTAATTTCCATCTGAACTATTCCCGTGTATAGGAATACCCTGCCTTAGGAAGCAATTGTGGGTTTCCCTTCTTTCTGTGTAAGGCAAAAGTCTTTTTCTCTCAAAAGCAAAGACTAACACTTGGAATATAGAGGTTGACACTTATTTTGCCAACCATTCATTGAATTTACCTTCTCTCCGTACTGAGAGCCTCCTGGGGTATTAGGACTTTGACAGGCCAATGTATAATTTTGCAACCCTAAGGCTGTACCTAGATGTGTTATTTCTCTCTGTAAGACAGAGTCATCAATGCTATTATTCTTCTCTTGTCTAATCAACCCTAGGCCAGGACTTTAAATCTTGAGTTCTAATCCTGGCACTTAGGTTAATGCAGTATGGAAAATTGGTGTTTTAAACACACACACACAATTAGGTTATGTTAAAAAGTCAATTCCCTTACAGAGGCAAAAAGACATTACTTTTAGTTACTTACCTGGGCCTAAAAGCTTAAAATAAATATTCCTTGGATTGTAGGCTGAGTTTCTATACCTCTTTTCCTTATATTAATTTCAAAAAGGATTTTGTACTTATAACTGATGAAATAAAAAGTGACTACAGAAAAGCTCTTGAGGGCTTGTTTAGGGATTGACATTTTATACCTCATCAGAAAACACTTTATAAAGAATCTAAATTTATAATCCTAGATACAGTGCTTCTCATCAAGAATCAATGAGTAGTCAAAGTGGTCAAATTTAGTTCCATTCTTTGAATATGATTTGCACATTTCCTTTCAGAGTGTACACTTCTTTCCTCAGAATTCTTTGAATTATTCTTTAAGAAGACAACAAAAATCCTGAGAAAATGGCATATACATCCTTAAGAGCTTTAGTAACATGATTCTCAATAATTTGCTACAGAAGTTTTTACAGTTGAAGTACAGCACTGGGAGAAGAGTGATCTATTCAGAATCAGAGTTACCTGCAACACGATGTGCAGAGACACTCCATTTTGGAGTCACAGTGGTTAAACTATTGCTGGACTGTTCAATTCTAAATCCACAAAAATACCACCAGGCAAAAATGATAAAGGACATCACAACTTTGTCAGAGTCTTGGTGGCACCTGTAAGTAAGGAGGGCACAGCTAGGTTTTGGAGTCTAGTTTTAGGTATATCTTTCAAGGAAGGGGCTTGATTAGGGTTAGAATCATGATCACATTGTTGAGGATTGGCAGAGACAACAAGATCAGAGTTTTAAGTCAAGGGTGCAAGTAATATTGGAATCCTAGGGAGTAAAGAGCTCTTTGATGTTGTCTGTAGAAAAGTTGCACAATTTGATATTCATTAAATGGTTTCCTGGGAAGCTCCTGAAATAAACAATAAAGTTATTTGTGACTTTTATCTTTCTGGGCAAGAATTTCTCAGAATAGAAAAGACATGTTAATGAGGGTAGTTCAACTATATAATTACATCACTGTTGATTGTAAACTATAGGGATGTAAATGGCACAAAACAAAAACAAAGCCAAGAATGTAATTTAGGAAGTAGAATAAATAGAATTAAAGAGAAAGAGTAACAAGCAGAGCAAATTGGGCTATTCATCTAAATAGTATAAAGAACATTATAGCCTCTATGGCGATTTCAACTGCTTTCAATCAATTTTTACTTTTAAAACTTTCTCAAGACATCTAGTAAGATAAACATTTAAAGTCTATTTAGTTGGCCGAGCTCAGTGACTCACACCTGTAATCCCAGCACTCTGAGAGGCCAAGACAGGTGGATTGGTTTAGCTCAGGTGTTCAAGACCAACCTTAGCAGGAGTGAGACTCTGTCTTTATTAAAAATAGAAAAAACTAGCCTGGCACTTAACATGGGACCCACTTCAGTGCATTTACCTTCTCTCTGGGATTCTGGAAGGATAGAACTCGAAATCAATTCTAAAATGAATTTCTTGAGAGGCAAAGACATTGCCCGATTATTCAGTGCTCTGTCACCAGGACCTAGGACAGTGTCCAACTTATGAACAGTGGTCATGAAACACGTGTTGAATCAATAAATCCACTGTTTTCCATCCTAACTATCATTATGTCTAATTCCAGAAAATGTCCCTGAAATTTTTTTCACTCTTCACTTTCTTTTCCTCCTTTTCATGTATTTTGTGTCACCCAAGATAAAGCAAGTAGTTTGAGCTTAAATCAATACAATTCCTTAATAGGGCAATGGCAGCTAGCTCAAGGAGAAACCTGAGGCCTGATTTGGGACCTTGATATCTCTGGGGTCTTGATTTTAAGCTATTGTTTTTTTCACGTTGTGCAGGGTGGTAGGGCAGGATCTTCCACAAAGATTGCGTAACTGAGAGGGGAACCACCCTTGTTAAAATAAAGGAAAAGCATGAAACAGCTGATGAGTATGACCTGGATGTGTTCTGTCAGCCTTTGAACCTAGACTAAGGCAAACCTGAAGGACTTTCTGTTATATAAGCCAGTACACTCTCTTGAATGCTTAAATCAGTTTTGATGGAATATTTATGAGGGTAAAATTAAATAATACAACTAAGAATGCTTAAAAAGTATGTAGCAAACTATGGGGAACAATAAATATGGGCTTCCTTTTTTATTCTCTCTTTTAATGCCTTCTTTTGCCATGCTCCTAAAACACTGATTTTTTTTTAACATTAACATAGATCACCAAATTATCACACATGGATAATATAACACTTGTGTTTATGGGCAATTAAATGAGCAGGTGCAAGTTGAAATCCACTGCCCCAAGTCTCTCATTTACAATAAAGAAACTCAAGATCAGAAAACAACTTGATAATATATAAAAAATAGTTGAGACTGACCCAGGGATTGAATCTCAGTCTCATGTCTTGTTGATAGAGGGTCCTTCCCACTGCCAGTTCTCCATTGCTATCTGCTTTGCACATCACATCTATTTATATATTTTGGTAAAATTTGTCTTTATTTCCTGGACGCTTCTTTCATAGTCATCTCTCAAATCCTCATCATGGACAAAAACTTAATTGCAACTTCAGTT
This sequence comes from Arctocebus calabarensis, assembly GCA_963573935.1. NCBI lineage: Eukaryota > Metazoa > Chordata > Mammalia > Primates > Lorisidae > Arctocebus > Arctocebus calabarensis. The sequence continues at coordinate 17,787 of CAUYON010007210.1, forward strand.
TCTAATAATAATCTATTGCCAATTATTTATTAATCATCTGTTATGAGCCCTGCACCGTGTCAGACAAGGGTGATGAGGATAACATGTTCCCAATTAAACTACAGAGTTAAAACTTACAGAAACACTAGAAAGTAACAATAGCAGTAATAACAGATATATTATGAGGTAGATCTTTGTGTAGTAATATTTATCACAATGTTTGCGTCTAAACTTTTATCCTTTTGAGTTCTTACATTAAAATCTCTGATAAAGGAGGTATAACCATGCCAGTATCAAGGAACCCCAGGTTCTTGTTCACAGCTCTTTAAACTAAGAGTGCTCTTCTGACCCAATCTGGGTTAACCATATTCTCTCTAAGGAAATCACATACAGTGACAGTGAGAGGAACTGATCTCTGAAATCACATATTGTTGAAGAGGCACAAATTAGATCAGAGGAGATTATTTTTCTTCTAGCTACTTGCTCAAGACACTGACATATTCACTGTTCAGTGAGACTGTCTTAGGATCTATTTGAGCATTCAAATAGTCATAATACTCTTTGAATTAAATTGGTACACATGAACTAGATTAAAAAGCATTTCCCTTTGTGATTCACTAAACGAAAGGCTTTCAATTGTCTATTATTCGACCCACAAGAAAATCGTTCCACTTAGTCTCAATTGAACACTTAGAAATAGGTAGCTTATACTCAAGGCAAAGTTGTGAAGGGGCTGAACTTCATCTCCCACAGCAAGAAGGTTCCGATTCTGAACCCAATAGTAAGTTAAGTTTATTGATGTACAAAATGGTTAATGTTTGTCACATGGAAGTATCAATTTTAGATTACATTGTGAGTTTTTGATGGGCTGAATGAATTCTTTTTAACTTCAAAATCAAGTGTTGTTTGTTGCTTTCCTTTTCTGAACACTAGAGGATGAAAATTGTCTCACAAGATATGCAGGAAAAATTTTCACATTAGATGTTGAACCTTTGGCAAGAGGGCATAGGAAATACCTTTCACCACTGAGAAGTTACTTTAACCAGGACAGTAATTCTTGAGTCTAAATTTACCGCTCTCATCAAAATCTAGTGACACATTGCCAGTGGTCACTGAGGTTTGCCTGTGAGTTCAGTGGACAGAAAATAGGCCCTGATGACTTTTATGCCTGAACAAAAGAGACTAAAAAATACAAGGGTGCCTACTGAGTCAAAGCTTCATTCAAACCAAAATTGTGGGAGATATTCAAGCAATATACAGGCAGAAAAATCAGATTTGTATATACAAAATTGTGGGAGATATACAAGCAATAATCAGATTTGCAAAGACGAGTACTCTGACACCAACTGGTTGATTGCATTTCAATACTGGCAGTAACCACCTAGAGTTAGTGCTAAGCATGAGTTAAGTGCTCAATTCTCTACAAGACTGACCTCACTTTAGACATCTGATGCACTTCTAGGGGCCACAGAACACGGACACTTCTGATCAACTGGCTACAAATTTGGAGGTTCCCATTAACAACCCCCTCAAGTTTATAAATAAGTAGAATGACTCAAAGCACTCAGGAAGGAAAGCACTAAACTTAAGATGCCACTTTTATTATAAATAACACAAATTAAGGGCAGTGCCTATGACTGAAAGGACTAGGATGCTGGTTCCATATGTCAGAGATGGTGGGTTCAAACCCAGCCCTGGCCAAATACTGCAAAAAAAAAAAAAAAAGAGTAAATATTAAGACCCGCCAAATAGGAGACCCAGGGCAAGGTCTGAGATGGTTCAGAATATAGATCCTCCGTGCTTTCTTTCTGTGCAATATGGGTGCACTGCCCTCCTAGCATGGCAGTGTGTTCCCCTGAGCAGGAGCTCCACTGAGCATGGTATTGAGAGTTTTGATTTGGGCTTACTTATGCAGCTAAGGTGGATTGAGTCTTTGACCATGTGATTGAACTCAACCTTCAGCCTTCTATCCCTTCTAATAGTTGGAAGATTGAGCTGATACACAGTAGCTCAAAGACATGACCTATAATCACATGATTTATTTTTTTGGTATGACCAGTCTCTATTCTGGGTCATCACAGCACAGACTCAGTTATTGTCTAGGAGCTAACAATGAATAATAATATTGATTTTTCAACTATTTTTATCTCATACCACACTTGAAACTATAGTTAAACTTTTGTGGCACATTTAAATTACGATGATAAAAAAATAAAAGAAAATATGCTTTGATGTTCTTTCAAAAATTAATTAATGATATTTAAAAATTTTCGTGGCACACCTAGATCACAGCACACCAGTTAAAAGTCAGTGATTTAGAGGTTATCTCTCAGCAACCAAAGACAAACACCAGACACAATCTTTATTGTACAATAAGAACACTGGGTATATTTCCAAATTAAAACACAGAAAAGAAAGATTTCAGAGAAAAGTACAGAGAAGAATTTAGTCTCCATACTTAATCTTTGTGTTTGAATCTATCGTGAAATTCTGTTCATTATTTTTTTGAAGTAAAAAAAAACACAATCACTTCTACTTTTGTTGACTTCCATTCTATGTGATTAAATATCCCTCTTAGTTATTAGAAATGAAAAAAAAAAAAGAACAAGACTGAGCTATTCCTCAAATAGTGTATAGGGGCTTGATCAGCATTGAAGAGTACCAGGAATATTCTAGATAGAAGAAAACAGCATGAATTAGCATGCTAAGATTCAGTAAATATAAAACATGTAACAGGTTGTAGGACTATAACAATAATAGTGTCTCTTTGGAGTCTAGAAGAAACACACACACAGAAATAAATATCCTGGCTCTAGAAATTTAGGAGGTTTTCTGATGATCTTTTAGACACTATTAGAACTGCGCTGCTGCTGTCTCCAGACCAGCTCCAAAGTAAGACAGTATGATTAAATGTTTAAAGCTTTCTTGAAAGACAATCTTTCACAGTATTTTTCTAAACTTAACTGCATTGTAACATAGTGACATCTTACATTACTTGATCATAATTATAGAAATTATTATCTGAAGAAAAATGAGAGAATTAGTCTTGTCACTACAAATTTTACCTTTAACTTTCAAGTTTTTGTCCTGGAATGCCCCTCCTTTTGAACACCAACCTCTTGATGCTTGAATAATTTTATGCCCATACTCTATTGAGCATCAGTATTTCAGGTGAACATGTAAATTATTTTGATCCTCCCCAGCATTGACAAAAATTGAAGCAAAGATTCTTCACAACAAATGACATATAAGGTTGTTCCAGGTAGCTCTGTTCAAAAGGTATGCAATCATGAATGACATGATAACACTGTAATTTGAGAGCAAAATTGTGGACTAATCTGTTGTTCAATCCCTAACTAAGTAGAGGATCCAGAATATTCCTCCACTGGAGTTGAAGCCACCTCATTAGAATTTGAGAATAACGTTTTAGAAAATAGAAAAAAAAAAAAAAAGAACAATGAAAAAATACAGTAGAGCTCTTAAGGTCTTTGAAAGCCAAGCAGATGATTTAAACTTAGAACAATGCATATTTGACATTTTTTCCTCTGGAGTAACAAAAGAGAGTAATTTTAAGATCAATCTGGAAAGACTATAAAGGAAAAATTGGAGAGGAAGATTGAAGATGATGATAAATGGTTATGAGAGGTTGATTAAAATTGTGGAAATGTATTCTGAGAAAATACAGGAAATGGTGATGTTCACAGAATAAGAAGAGGAGGTGATCTTAATGAAGGATGTCTTTTTCTCTGAGTAGTAATTATTGTAATTATTAGTAACAATTATTTCCCCATAAACCTAGCTTTCTCTGGTTACTTCGGCCTGCTGAGATTCCCCTTATTGCTTCTTCCCAAGAAAAATTAATTTATGCAGTAGCTCAAAGCCTTTTCAGCATGCTTAGGTTACAGGGCGAGCAGGCACAGTCTGTGAAGGCAGTTAGGCTTGATGGTCATATTCCAAGACATTTGTCTTCAATCATCGGCCTGATGACAAGAAAAACTTGTTTTTCTTTCACACCTGTTCTTTCTGCTCTCTGTTTTCTTTCAGGACAAAGTAAGAGGTAGAGGAAGTTGTTTGAATTACATTCCTTAAGATATGTATAATAACCCGGGTGTAACAAAAAGAAAAAGTCAGACCTTAAGGTTTTTTTTTTTTAATTTATGGACACGTTTTTACGTAGTATGAGGACCCGAATAAGAAGTTGTTGGATTCTTATAATATATTTTAAATGGAGGACTATTCCAAATGACTTCAGTCTTCAGTCCAAAAGAGACAGACTGGGCAACTCAGGTTACAAATATAATGTGATAAGAAAAGCATTTCACACTTTAAATTTATTTTGATGCTTTTCCTCTCTGTTAATTATTACACTTTCTATATTTCTGTCCATAATGTTAGAATGCCATTATGTTCTAGTTGGCACTCTTTCTGAAAGCCATCTAGAATTTTTAGAACCTGGAATTCCACAGTACAGTTATCAATATGCATGGAATGATAAGAATTAGAAGAGTAGAACAGATCTTAATATTTCATTTTAGATGGATAGAAGAACATGCATCTTACTTATTGGCAATATGTAGTATTTTGGCAGCTCTCATATGATAAAATTTATTTATTTAATATTATACTGGTTTCATACTTTTCTTAACAAACATCTTGTTAGGCCTAGACTAAGGTGAAAAATGCCAGTTAACTCCTGGCAAATCTCTGGGCCGCAAGCCCTGAACAAAATGGAGCAAGCCTAGTTCACTCCCAAGATAGTCGGGGACGTACTCACTGAATTCTTGCTTGACTAACTCCCCTGAGTTGGGGAGATACCAACTGTCTCTGGACTGACCTCTGAGAAATACCAAGTGGGGAAAGTACTAAAACAAAGATACATGGCTAATTAACTGCAAAATTCTGCTTCTGTACAATGCTCACTAACCTACCCGGATGCACCTGGGCAGCCTGCGTGCCAACCAGGATGAAGACCAAACCTTAAAAACCCGACTCTCTGAGCACTCGGGGCTGTTCTCATAAACCCCATGTTGGGACACTGAGGCAGTCACTGTTTGCCTCTTCAATAAAAGTTCTCTTTAAATTCGACCTGTCTGGCAGTGAGGTCACTGAGAGACTCCTGGGCATAACAATCTCAAGGCGTGCCTGTGTATGTGTTGTATGTGTATATGTGTGTTTTTGAGACTCTTTGTAGAGTGCCCTTGTAATTTAACTGGAGAATGTGGAACATTTCATCATGAAACATGACATGCCCCCAATTCCCTTACCCGAGATTAATTTGCCTATAGTAATAGTTCTTGGTGTGTTTATATTATAACCTGGAGACATTTTGGAAATTTCAGAGGTTGTTGGAAACTTCTGGTGGGGGCAATTTTGCCTCTGCTAATGATTGAGAGGTGGTATTACTAGCATTAGTGTGTGTGTGTGTCAGGAGAGTGAATCATCAATGCACAGACAGAATTCCAAAACGAATAATAATATTCTAAAGTTCTTTCAAATATCCTTCTGAATGTCCTGAAGGTAAAATCCTCATTTATCATTATCCAATCCTGGAATCTAACTTCTGTTTCATTCACAAACACATGTCTACACTGTTTTAATGTGGACTGAATTTTAACAAGAGCAATTCCTGTGTCATTTGAAGAAAGATTCTCTTTTTTAATTTAGAACTTTTACAAGATTTAGCTTTTTAGAAAATCAATTTGAACCTCCACACAACCCCCTGTCTCAGTATACTATATCAGTAGTGGTCCTATTCATAACAATTATGTGACTAGTTTCAAATGTTGGGATATATTATTTTTGATTTATATGTTGAAGTGTGCTTTATTTTATTATAAATGTCTTCCCTTTCTCTGACCTACAGTCCCTTACCCCAGGTGCTAGGAAGGATGACTTTTGTTTAATAATGTTCCTTCCAAGCTGAGATGAGAGCTCCCTCAAGCCATCAAAGAAAGTTTTCAATCAAGAACTTTATTATCAATTAGGTTAAAAAGCCCAGCCCTTGCCTTAAAGTGTTACTAATTCTGCAGTGTTATGATCTGACTGCACTGTCTAATGTGGTAGCCACCAGCCACATGTAGCTGTTAAATTTACATTTAAACTAATACAATTAAAATGCCAGTCCCCCAGTCTCAGTAGGTACATTTCATGGGCTCAGGGGCCACATGAGGCAGCAATTATCAGTATATTAAACAGGGCAGGCAAAGTACATCCCCATCATCACTACAAGTATTCTTGGGTATCATTACTTTAAAACATTGCCGTCTAATAAAGATATAAGACAGGTCATACCTGAAATTTTACATTTTCTTGTAGCCATGTGGAAACAAATTTTTAAAAGGTGGAGTTAATTTTAATAATATATTTTATTTAACCAAAGCATTCAAAATAATATTTTTAAATATATAATCAACAGGAACATTTTTGGTATATTTTACATTATTTTGTCATATGAGCCTTCAAACTTGGGTGAATATTTTAAAATTATAGCATATCTCAATTTGACAACTAAACTTTCATTGAAAATACTTGATCTGGATTTTAGATTTTACAGTCTAGATCTAGATTTTATGAAATCTATTTCATAAAATTTATAGTTGAAAAAGTAGACTCACACACTTAACTTGCTCCAAATATATTTACACATTCCCCAACAATTGATTGAAGTCAATTTTAAAATTTTAAATTAGGCTTAGTGCCCATAGGACAGTGGTAATTGCGCCAGCCACACTCACTGAGGCTGGCAGGTTCGAACCTGTCCCGGGCCAGCTAAACAACAATGACAATTGCAACAACAACAAAAAAGCCAGGCATTGTGGTAGGTACCTGTAGTCCCAGCTACAGGGGAGGCTGAGGCATGAGAATTGGTTAAGCCCAAGAGTTTGAGGTTGCTGTGAGCTGTGATGCCACAGCACTCTACCCAGGGTGATAGTTTGAGACTCTGTCTCGAAAAAAGCCCACATTAAATTAATTAAAATAAAAGAATTTATTTCTTAAGTTACCTAGTCATGTTCAACTGCAAAATAAACACAAATGTCAAATTACCATTGTATGGGACAATACCGTTCTAGAGTCCTCTGTTGGGTGGTTGAAGCTAGGCTCCAGCAGAGAAGAGGACACATTTCTATTTAGCTTCTCCGACTGCCTTTTTCCTGTTCCAGGTTCCAGTTTTAGTTAACATGACCAGAGACATAATTTTTATTCATCTCTTGTATTACAGTTAACGCATTACATTTATTTTACATTAGCTAAATATTTGAAGGAATGGGGAGATTTGAAAATACTTGTATTTTCTTTTCTTTCTTTTTTTTTTTTTTCTTCTTGGGACAGAATATCACTCTTTCCCCTTGGGTAGAGTGCTGTGCCATCATCATAGCTCACACAACCTCAAACACTTGGGCTCAAGAGATCCTTTTGCCTCAGCCTCCTGAGTAGTAGGGACTAGAGGAGCTCGCCATAACACCCAGCTACTATTTCTATTTTTACTAGAGATTGAGTCTTGCTCTTGCTCAGGCTGGTCTTGAACTCCTGAGCTCAAGCAATCCACCTGCCTCGGGCTCCCAGAGTGCTGGGTTTAGAGGTATTAGCCACTGATCCTGTACTATTTGTATCTTCTTAAAAGAAAGCATCAGGTGTGAGGTCTTTGCTAAAACATAAGTGTGTTCATATGGTTACATCTTCATTTTGGCACATTTTGTTGCCAGATCATATCTATTAAGGGAGTTTTGATATTTACTAAAATATAAATATAATTCCTGTATAAAATGTGAAATCACTAGAAATACTATTTTATAGCTGTCAGAGTCATTAAATGCACAATGGCATTGCTGACCATTGTTTTGATCAATTGGACCACAAATAATTCAAACAATCAAAAATCAAGACTCAGTATAATTTTAAACTCTTGCACTAATAAGCTTTGAGAATCTAATAGCAATAGTTGATATGGTCTTGCATGTGCTACCTACAAGAACTAAAAGGGGATATATTCATTTATGTGATTATAACTATCATCAAATGCCCATGAATGGAAGAGTTAAAGAAAAGGGAAGATAATTTAACCAGTTTATGAGAAAACTAGCTGGGAAAAGGTAGAATTAGCTCTGACTCACACCTAAAACAGCCCCAGTATTAGATAAGATCTGTCTCTGACTTCGTGAATGCTTTTATTCACAATAATTGTCTTATGTTCTCATCATAAGGAAAAAGTGTGGGCACAGTAGAGTTGAAATCAGTTAATTATCTAAAACTTTTTGAATCTCAGTGCTATATTAAAGTGGAGATAGCTGTCATAGGTCCTATTTTGTGTGTGTGTTTGGGGAAAATTTATTGTACGTGTATGTAGATTAAATGTGACAGTTTCTGTTAAATTATATCCATATTTTTATCCAGGGAATTCGCTGAGGACTGATACAGGCTAAGTGAGTACTTGGGCTTCAGAAAGAATAGGTTCCACCAACAAGGCATGAAGACTAAAAACCTGGCAAAATTTCTGAAATCTCTGTCTCTGTAGCTTTTTGTAAGTCTCGGAGAGAGGAAAACCTAGAAGAGTAAAAGAGGTTAATACGGCTTCTAAAAAGAACATAATGGGAAAAGAAAATATTGCAAGTCCGCGCCATCTGCTCAATCTATGGACCTCCTTGGGCGCTTAGGATGGGGTGGCTCTGGGGTAACAAAAGGCATTGCTCAGAGTGAGTGGGGAGAAAGTGCTGCAGTGAATGACGCTGTATTTGAATTCTGTACTGGAAAACTGATGAGGGCCATTTACCTGAAATTGTTGGCCCAGAAACAGTCATTTATGGAGGCTAATGACTATCACCACTCTAACCTCCTCCATCTAATAACAAAATTGACACTTACTTGAACTAGTCTGTGATGTTCATGAAAATATAGTTCCTCTGAGCTCATCTGAGCTTGCCTGTAAGTTATGCCTTTACAGTCAAGAAGGCTTCCTGGCCTTCCTATAAGTGTGAATTCAGGAGCAATAATTTGGCCCCTGCCAGAAAAGATTGTGCCAACAGAGCATTTTGTAACTGGTGGGGTGTTACAAATCTGGTTGTGATGTGCAGTGTTACAGGCAGGCGAGGCTTCCTCAGTCAACATGGCGCATCTGTCACTTGGTGCCAGGAACCACTGACAACGGTGCAGTTCCAGAATGTGTCAATTCTACAAATAAGAGAAAATTTGACTGGATAGGGCTTTTATTTACATTTTATTGAATGTTTCATAGTAAACCACAATGGGATAGATTCTTCTAGCAGTAAACCTAGAAAAATATTCACTAATGGCTGCTTCAGAAACTCCACTGGTTCTGGTTCTATTCCTTGACTCTTAGTTTTATCCCTGTGTTATTTAGTCTGGTAGGAAAATTCCTTTTTTTTTTAGTTATTTGTTTGTTCCATTGTTGTTGTTGCTTTGTTTTATTTTTTGTTTGTTTTTTTGTTTAATCAGGCCCAAGCGAGATTTGAACTCGCTGCCCTTGGTATGCAGGGCTGGCATGCTAACCACTGAGATATAGCAGCCAGCTGTAGAATTCTTTTATATTGGGAAAAATTTTATAGACAAATGTGTTTATTTTTAACATATTATTATTTATTATTATTTTTTTTTGGTCGAGGGTGGGTTTGAACCTGCCACCTCAAGTATATGGGGCTGGCACCCTTGAGCCACAGGCATCACCCTTTAACATATTTTTGGGGGGAGTGAAGTCACCATTTTGTATTTCTGGGCTATTTTTAAAGCTGATAAAAGTGTCATATTATTAAATTACTAAAGTGTAAAAGATCTAAATCTGCTTTGGTTTATGTAAGGATTTATAATTTTTCTAATAATAAATACAATTGTTGTGAAAGCACCATTATCCCTGTGGATATTACCTCATCTAATCCTCATGACAGCCCGATACAAGACTGCAGAATACCGATCAGGAGCAATCAGCAATCAGACTCCGTGGCTTGAAATCTTACAGCTCCGCATTTGCTTCCCAGGAATCCATATGGGTTGCTCCCTCTTGTATTCAGACTCCTGCTCAGGACTCAATCAGTGTGGGCCTCCCTGACGACCACGTATGAAATAGCGCCCCCTAGTCTTTCCTCACTGGCTTCATTTTTATCCTTAACTCTTAATATACTTTATATTTACATGTTTTATTTTACTGTCTTCTATCACCTTCCAACACACTATAAATTCCATGAGGGAAGGGCTGTGTTTTAATGATTGTTATATCTCCAGTGCTTAATTTGGCACCTGGCTCATTGTAAACAAACAAACCAAGTTAAAAAAAAAAATGAATAAGTTAATCAGTTGCCCCAGCACTAAGCAAATCCATATAAAATTGTCTATTTCTACTATTATAGTCAATATAGAGTGCTGCTTTCATACAAACTATCATTCTGATTAATAAAAATAAAAACTCTGTGAAACAAAAATGTTCTTAAGCACTTGAGTCAATGACCATTAAATGAAGAGCTATCATTCTGATATTCACTTTCTGATTCATCTTCTATTGGTAGAGACCTGCTGATCTTTTGTTTACATGCAATTAACTCAGTGTTTTATTTTTTCTCTCGGTACTGATGCTTTCATTTTTTAGTTGCAGAGAATTTGCAAGTGTCCATTTGCTAAATAATTATTTTAATGAAAACGCATCTCTGCCCTTTTTGAAAAATTTTGCCCTATTCTTCCTGTTGTTTTCCCTCCTGTCAGTATTTTCTCTTCAATGCACTTACTGAACTATGAGTTTACTTTCTTCCTTTTCAGCCTTGAACTGCTGTGAACCATATTGTATAGTTCCAGAATCAGGCTTTCTCATGTGTTTGCTGCTTGGAATTCACCATCAAGTACCCTCAACTTCAATAAGACAATATTTTTCAGGGTTTACTGAATGTCTGGAACAATATGAGTGGAAGAACAGGAGAGAAACTTTGACAAGGCATTTTGTGAGGCTCGCAACTTTTTTTTTTTTTTTTCTGATTTGGTGGCTAAGCACATGAACAGATGGAACAATGGGATTTGTAAAGTGCGTAATGGGATTATAGTAGAAGGAGTGATTAATGAATTATGCCAAAGTATGTGGTGGAAGAAGATGTCACAGCATACAGATTTACCAAAATTTTGGAGATTACGGTGTTTAATTTGTCCTTGAAGTTTAGATTGTGGGATATGTTTATAAGGGAGAGAATAAAAAGACATAACACAAAAGAAAGCAAATTAAGAAAAACATGTTTATGGATGGTATATAATATTTACAAAGCAGCCAATGAGATTCCTGGTACATAATAAAACTGGAAATTTTATTAATGTTATTGTTTGCATTAATACACTAGCAGTGTGTAAGACAGAGCTGCAGCTCCAACTCAGAGTGTGAGCTGAGGTTCTGTTCTGACTTTGGAGCTTGTGTTTTGAAACACCATTCCATGCTACACCCTTCCTCAACTATAAATCATTTATTAACATCCTTTTGCTATTGATATTATAATTCATTTGTCATGCTCTTAACTGAAATGAGGTTTAATATATTTATATAACAATGTTTAAGGAGGTTAGTTTAGGACTTTATAATGAAAGAGATTTGTTGAAAATAATTATATTATGATTGATATACTTATTTGAAGATACTATCAAAAAATAAAAGTATTTTTGGGCAGCGCCTATGGCAGTGCCGGGTCCCCTATAACACTGGTGGCAAGTTTGAACCCGACCCCAGATAAACTGCAACAAAAAAATAGCCTGGAGTTGTGGCAGGCACCTGTAGTCCCAGCTACTCTGGAGGCTGAGGCAAGAGAATTGCCTAAGCCCAGGAGTTGGAGGTTGCTGTGAGCTGTGACATTACAGCACTCTACAGAGGGTAATAAGGTGAGACTCTGTCTCTAAAAATAAATAAATAAATACATAATGGTATTTCTTTGATTTGAGCAATTCTAGCTTGTTTCCTCACTTGGCAAAGTGGTCCCTTGAGCTACCAAAAGGACATCTCAATCCCTTTGGCTAGGAGGAATAACTTCCTGTTTGGGTCTCTGTTAGCATTTAATTCCTCATTTGGAGAGTGGTACTGTCTACATACACTTTTATTATTAGTAGCTCATAGGTATTATAATAATTCATATCTCAGGTTGTGTTTTAACAACTGTGCAAATTTATGGGGACATCTTAAATAATTCCATTCAGTCCTGCTCAAACATAGGACTAGGTGTTCATAGATATAATCTTTGTTTTAGTAAATCATTGATAAAGGAGGAAGTTGTTTCCAAGAGGTCAATTTTGTTGGAGCCAAGCAAAGTTTCAGGTCACACATAATCTTCAGTCTCTCCAGATAAATGAAATTGTGATGTAATGACTACCATGGGGGGTATTCACAGGACAAAAAGAAAAGCAATTAATAAACAAAAGCTTCCCTGCTGAGTGCAGTCCACACTCAAGAGCCCATGTGGTCTCTAGACGCTGTGTGGCTCCCTGAAGCTCTCTTTCCATTGACATGCACCATGTTTACTAATGTGACCCGAGTGGTCTAGGGGCTCTCATTCCTGTACATGGACTTGGGTTCCACTGACCTATACCACTGAAAGCCTCTTATTATCTCCCTTCCCTAGACCGCAGGACCTCCAAAATCAAAAGCAGCATTTTATTATCCAATTTACCACAATGGAAATAAAGTAAGGAGAGAAACAGCAGCCCAGTTTTTATAGAGCATACACAGGTCTAGGATTCTTTTCTTTCTCATTCTTTTTGTGGTCTTCAAACTATTAAATAGCTATGTTGGTTTAGATCCAGTTAAAAATATTTTTTTCTTGTGCTTTTCAAGCACATTCATTATTTTGGCCAAAAAGAGTCAAACTAAGGGCAAGACTTTGGAGATAAATCAATAGTGATCAGGGGAAAGGAATAGGAAATTTCTTTTACAAGTTTGGGACTGTGGCAAAAGAAAAAATAAATAAACTAAAAGTTTATGTTTTTCTATTGTCCTCTTAGATGGAGCTGATGTATTTGCTTTCATTTTCTTTATTTTTTTAAAATTAAAACTCCCCTTCAGTTCCTTTTTCAACAACTTCGCTGTTGCTTTGTGTTTTTAAATCAATGGGTGAAATATACCTAGACGTTTTTGCTAATTTCTAACTAATATGTGCAACTGTGATTTGAAGATGATTATAGACAGGAGATTTAATGTGTGGAAAAAGTAGGGAAGGTTTAGAAAAAGCTTTTTTCTTAGTGTATTTGCTGAAATGGAACTAAAATTTAGTTCAAATAAAAATAAAGTGGGGGGCGGAGCAAGATGGCGGACGAGTAACAGCTTCCTTGCGGCTGGGCACAGTGAGACTAGGGAGAGAGGACTTCAGGCATCTCTGCCAGGCGGGATCTACCCAGAAACTTCCCTTTGGGGACACAGGGAGACAGCATGAGGCTTCTGGACACCCCGAGGAAGGCTAAAGCGGCGGAGATTGGGCAAGTGGTTGCGTCTATTCATTCGGTCTGATCCTGTCGGCGGCTGTGGGTGGGGCAGCAGTGGGACTGCAGGCTGGAAGGGCCTTGCCTATAAGCCGTTAGGGTTTCTTTTGGACTTGGCACTTGGTTGAACTGCCTTGGGAGAACCTGGGCAGGAGTGTGGTGTTTTTTTGAGTGTTGCCTGGGG
>CAUYON010007213.1:0-14396 GCA_963573935.1 Arctocebus calabarensis
CCCAGACATTCAAAGAAAACTCCAGAAATTGGCTATAGTCCCAGACCATAACCTGGAGAATCTTCTTAAAACAGCCACTACGGTCTTTTGTAACTGAGATCTGGAGAGAAAGGAGGAAAAAGAGAGAAAGGAATAGAAAAGAGTGACAGCTCTAGTAATGGCACTCTGACAAACGAGCAATCCTCAGGGGCAGAGGGAAACCAGAGGAGCGAAAAACAAGTGCTTCCATTGTGGTCAGACTGGCCACTTCAGAGAAGACTGCCCCCAGCAGTACCACCGGCTGGGCAAGCCACCTAGCCCCTCTCCAGAATGCAAGGGTGACCCCTGTAGGGTGGCCTGTCCCCAGAGGCGAAGGCCTCCTGGGACAGTGACCCCATCGGAGCCCAAACTGGACTGAGAGTACCTGGGGCATATGGCCCCTGTCCAGAATGCAAGGGTGACCCCTGGAGTGTGTCCTGTCCCCAGAGGCCAAGGCCTCCTGGGACAGTGACACCATCGGAGCCCAAGCTGGACTGAGAGTGCCCGAGGCATATTCTCATGGCTCCAGCTTGTGTCATCACCTCTCAAGAGCCCCAGGTTTGCCTTACAGTGGAGGCCAGGAGAAAAAACTTCTTTTGGACACTGGAGCAACCTTTTCTGTACTTCTCTCTTATCCTGGTCTTTTATCTCCCAAATCCATAACTATACCGAGGGTGTCTCGACAGCCAGTTACCAAATTTTTCTCCCACCCTCTAAGGTGCAATTGGGATGACTTGCTGTTCTCTCATGCCTCCGTAATTGTCCCTGAAAGTCCTGCTCCCCGTTTGGGGAGGGACATACTAACTAAAACAGGAACTTTACCGTTCTGGAGATCTAGTCATGATCAAAACTCTTCCCTCTAATTCACCTTCCTTGACCCCAACTTGGGAAGACCCTTTTCCTGGTATCTTGTCTTCTTCTACTGTTAAAGTTATAAGAGTCGATTCCTGCATATGTCATTCACGAGTAAAGTCCTGGAACCCTCCATCTTCTACACTGGCAGGCAATGAAGACAGCCAACCACAGACCACCTACACTGGTGAGCCAAAAGAAAGTCTGAAGTTATTATTTAGGAAACAGCAAGAAAAACCCTAATATGGTGTTCTTTTAGCATCATTGAATAAGTGCTTCTGACCTGACGCTGTTCTATCTTTGCCTATTACTAAATACACTAATCAGATTTATGTTTTCCAGAAATGTCATTAAGCTACACGCAATAAAGATGGTTACAGTCCATGAACCCCTGTATCACTCCCCCCTGGAGAAACCCCAACTGCCCCCTTCTATCATCGCCCGATTCAGCAGGAAGCAGTTAGATCTCAGATCGAGTCTTCGCCCCTTTTCCCTAACAGCAGTTGGAGTTTCTACTCAGAGAGGGAGAATTGATGCAGGACAATTGGCGCCCTAGCCAGCTCAGCGGGGCTGGCGGACCTTCCGCCTCCTCCTTGGCAGTGTCGGTGGTGTGGTAGCCAGCTGAAGAGCCAGCGGGCTGGATGACAGGCAAGGAGGGGGACCTCCAACCTCCACTGGAGGCTCCAATTGCCAAAAAGGCTAGACAACTGCTGAGGAGACACCTGTGCCTTCTTGTCTCCTTCACTTCACACTTAGGACTAAATGTGGAACCCTCATCTCCTATGCCTAGGTCAATTTCTTGTGAATTTCCTAGGCCTCAATTCCATGAATGGACTGTATCCATTCATTGATACGTTCATTCACCTTGCCCCTGGCGGAAGAGACTGTATTCATTCGTTTCCTGGCCAGGGAACCCATGCACCTATGTATACCCTGAGACTAAAGATCTAAAGAAGGAGATGGGGAAAGACTGGGAGAGAAACGGAGAGAGCTTCTCTCTCTCCACTGGAGTTCTCTCTCTCTACCAGGAGCTTTAGTGTTTTCTGTATTCTTTTCTGTGAATAGATTCTGTCTTACCACTGGGGGGTGAGGAGAAATAATGTAATGAAGAATAATAAAATACATATTAATTACAAAAAAATTTTTAAAAAATGAAAATAAAAATAAAAATAAAAAGTTGGTGATCTGGTTCGGCACCTGTGGCTCAAGTGGCTAAGGTGCCAGCCACATGCACCTGAGCTGGCAGTTTTGAATCCAGCCCCAGCCTGCCAAACAACAATGACAGGTGCAACCAAAAAATAGCTGGGCACTGTGGTGGGTGCCTGTAGTCCAAGATCCGTGGGAGGCAGAGACAGGAGAATTGCTTGAGCTTAGGAGTTGGAGGTTGCTGTGAGCTGTGATGCCACAGCACTCTACCCAGGGTGACAGCTTGAGTCTCTGTCTCAAAAAAAAAAAAAGAAAGAAATTGGTGATCTAGCATCTTTCGTAACAACTTTGATGAGACTGGAGACCATTCTTCTGGCCGGGGCTGGGTTTCAACCCACCACCTCCAGTATATGGGCCAGCACCTACTGCTTGAGCCACAGGCACCGCCCCATTCTTCCAAGCAAGGTATCACAAAAATGGAAAAGCAAATTACCCATCTGCTCAATACTAAATTAGAACTAGTTGATCAACACTTGTGTGCATGTGAGGAATTAAAACTCAATGGAAATCAAGCAGGTAGGGGAGGATAAATTCACACCTAACTGGGGCAAGGGACATATTTTAGGTGAATAACTCTGACTTAAAATGTACTGAGGAAAATTATGTAACCAAAATGTCTATATCCCCATAGAGTTTTGAAATAAATAAATGTACTTTTTCGCTAAAAAATAAAAAATAAAATAAAAAATAATCATCAAAAACATGCTCAATGAGCTCAAGAATAATGTTACATAAATGCAATGAAACTATCAAAAAAGTATAAAAATTATTATGAAAAAAGAACCAAACATTAATCTGGGCACTAAAAAGTATAATAAGTAAATTGAAAATTCACTATACAGATTCAAAAGCAGACTTAATCTTGGAAAAAAAATAATCAGTAAACTTGAATAGGTTCTGGCCCCATATACTGAGGGTGGCAGGTTCAAACCCAGCCCCGGCTGAACTGCAACAACAACAAAAATAGCTAGGTGTTGTGGCGGGCACCTGTAGTCCCAGGTACTTGGAGGGTGAGACAAGAGAACCGCCTAAGCCCAGGAGTTGGAGGTTGCTGTGAGCTGTGAAGCCATGGCACTCCACCAAGGGCAATAAAGTGAGCCTCTGTCTCTAAAAAAATAATAATAATAATAATAATAATCACTAAATTCGAAGACAAGTTATTTGAAATTATCCAATAAGAGAAGCAGAAAGCAAAAAGCCGTGTAGAAAGCTGAAGGGATTTATTGGAACTATCAAGGCCAATGCATACATTATGGGAGTATAAGAAGAAGAAAGAAAAGGGCAAAAAGTTTATTTTAAAAAATAATTCCAAACTTCCAAAATCTTTGGAAAGAAGTGGACATCCAAATTCAGGAAGCCCAACACATACCAACAATGAAGAACGTAAAGAAAATTCCTCAGAGACACAATCAAATTTTTAAAATTCAAAGACAAAGAGAGAATTTCAAAAGCAGCTAGAGAAAGTGACTCATTATGTACAAGGAAATGACCATAAGATCGTCAGTGGATTTTTCAGTAGAAACCTTGTAAACCAGATGGGAGTGGGATAATATATTCATAGTGCTGAAAGAGAGAAAAATATTGCCAATGGAGAAAACTAAATTTGGCAAAATTATCCTTTAAAAATGAAAGGGAAATAAAGACTTTCTGAGATGCTCAAAAGCTGATGGAGTTTATTACCACTAGACCTGGCTTACAAGAAATGTTAGTAAGAAACCTTCAAGTTGAAATGAAAGAATTCTACAAAGAAATGTAAACACACCTGAAAGTATAACACTCACTCAAAGATAAATATAGGCTTGGTGCCTGTGGCTCAACAGGCTAAAGTGCCAGCCATGTACACCTGGGCTGGCAAGTTCGAATCCAGCCTGGGCCCACCAAACTACAATGATGGCTGCAACCAAAAAATGGCCAGGTGTTGCGGCGGGTGCCTGTGGTCCCAGCTACTTGGGAGGCTGAGGCAAGAGACTCACTTGAGCCCAGGAATTGGAGGTTGCTGTGAGCTGTGATGCCATAGCAAAATATCCAGGGAGATAGCCTGAGACTCTGTCTCAAAAAAAAATAATAAATAAATAAATAAATAAATAAATAAATAAATAAATAAAGATAAATATATACATGGATATAAAATACTATAATTGTGGTACATAACCTACACTGCATTGTTACCACTGTATGTTATTTAATGTATATAATATTTTGCATGGAAAATATATTTCATTATCCTTGTGCTTGGATGTAAAAATTAACTCATGTAATAAAATTTTTAATTTGTTTCAAAAGATAGAAAAAAGAGTAAGTCTTCAATAAATAAAATCATAAACAAAGGAGGGTACATTGCAACTGATGCCATAGAAACAAAAAGGATTATAAAAGACTAATATTGATAACAATAATCAAAAACCTCAACAGCCAGGTACTATATGACTTCACAGAAGAATATACCAAACATTTAAAGAAGAGTTAATGATGAACCTTCTCAAGTTAAGTGGAGATAAAACTTCCAAACTCACTTTATCAATAAGTAGGCAAGTGGAACACAATGGTAAGTATTTGCATATCTAAACATAGAAAAAGTGCAGTAAAATTACAGCATAAAACATAAAAATAATACAGATCCATAAGGTGTTCCTCCATTTGCTAGTGCCATTAAGGGGGAATGCAGGACTGGGAGTTGCTCTCGGAAGGCAGTGAGTGAGTGGTGAATGAATGTGAAGGCATAGGATGTCAGTGTATTCAACTGCAGACTTTATAAACACTAAACACTTAAACTATACTAAATTTATTGAAAATTTTATTTCTTCAATCATAAATTAACCTTAGCTTACATTTCCCTAGTGAATAGAGATGCTGAGCATTTTTTAACGTGCTCATCGGGCATTAGACTGTCTTCTCTGCAAAGTTTCTGTTCAAGTCTTTTGCCTGCTTTTCAATGGGGTTGTTTGATTTTTGTTTTCCTGATTTGCTTGAGATCTTTTGTAGATTCTAGTTGTTAGCTCTTTATCCTATATAGAGTATGCAAGTAGTTTCTTCCGTTATGTAGGCTGTCTATTTACTGTATACATTGTGTCCTTGATTGTGCTGCAACTTTTTTATTTTGATCATGTCCCACTAGTTTATTTTTGTTGTTACTGTGATTACTTTGAAGTCTTCATAAAATCTTTCCTGAGGCTGATGTCTAGAAGAGTTTTCCCAGCATTTTCTTCTATAATTCCTATACTTTCATGCAGTATGGGGGGGAGGGTCTCAGTCCCCATTCTTGGCAAGGGAAAGCATGCCCAGAAAAAGAGGAAAATCCAAAAGTAAGCTGAGTGAGTTGGAACAAAGAAAAGTCAGCTAGTTTACATTTAAGCTATGCATTGCTAGCAAGCTTCCTGCCTTTTCTGAAGTTCTAGCCTGTTGGGGATATAGCTTATGAACACCCCTGCTGGGTCTGTGAGCACTCTGAGGAAAAATGGCCATAGACGAGACTATAGCAAAGACCTGGAAAGATACATTAAGTGGGTAATTTCCTAACTAATAAACAGGCAAAGCAGATACCCATTGTTGAGATTTGCATTTGTCTGGGGCAGAGATCAAGGGAGTAGCTCAAGCCCTGAGATATGGGCAGAAGAGCTTATATCCCTTATCACAGAAGAAGATCCTCTGTGGTGGTGATTGGAAAATTCCTCCCTCCCACTAATTCTTCAGAGGAGATTAAAACCAGTGGCATTTTACTCCACAAGGAACTAGCAGAGTTTAACACCTCCCTAGAAATCTGTGTGTGTTACCTCAAGATGGAGGCTCTCCCAATACAAGCCTCAGATTTCAGATTTCTCAAGGGCAGTCAAACCCTTAAATAATAACAATAGGAGCTGATATGCTCACTCAGAGAAACTGCTGGCATTTCTGTTCCTTCCCTCATCTTATCCTCTGAGCAAATAGACTTCAATAAAAGCAGCATGGAGCAAACATCCTGGGCCATTGCTGAAATCCCACAAATAGGCAGTGGACCCCTGAATTCCCACCTTCAATTCTATTCTCTCTTGTGTTTCTTTCTTTGCCATCGTTTCTTACTCTATATTTCTTCAGTCAGTCACCAACAGTTCCACAGGTCCCCCAGGGTGGGACCCAACACTTTCATGCTTTAGGTTTAAGTCTTTTCTCCATCATGAATTAATTTTTGTGAGAGAGTGGTGAGAGGTGTAGATCATGTTTCGGTCTTTTACATGTAGTTATACAGTTTTCCCAGAACCATTTATTGAACAGGGATTCCTTTCTCCAGTATATATCTTTATCTGCTTTATCAAAAATCAGATAAAGAATATGGGAATGGGGGACTGGGTTCAGTGGTTCACACTTGTAATGCTAACACTCTGGACAGCCAAGGTGGGTGGATTCCTTGAGCTCACAAGTGCAAGCAAGAGACCTCATCTCTAAAAGAAGCCAGGTGTTGTGGTGGGTGCCTCCAGTCCCAGCTACTTAGGAACCTGAAGCAAGAAAATTCTTTGAGCCCAGGAGTTTGAGGTTGCTGTGAGCTGTGACACCATGACACTCTACCCAGGGTGACAAAATGAGACTCTGTCTCAAAAAGAATAAAAAAAAAGAATGTGGGAATGGCTTTATTTCTAGATTCTCTGTTCTGACCTACAGGTTTGTGTACCTTTTTTTGCCAATACCATGCTGTTTTAATTTCTATAGCCTTGTAGTATAGATTGAAGTCTGGTGAGGTATTGTCTCCCACTTTCTGCATATTACATAAGGTGGCATTGGCTATTTGCAGTATTTTCTGATTCCATAGAAAGTGTAAAACTATTTTTCTAGATCTGTGAAAAAATGGTATTGGTATTTTAATGGGGATTCCATTAATCTGTAAATCACTTTGGGTAGGATAGTCATTTTAACAATGTTAATTCTGCTCATTCATGATCATGATATAATTCTCCATTTGTTTATATCCTCTGTAATTTCTTTTATCAGGGTTTCACAATTTTCTCTATAGAGGTTTCCACCTAGCTATTTTATTTTCTTTGTTGCTACTGAGAAAAGTATTATATCTTTTGATTCTTACCTTGGCTGTGGTTGGTAAATATGAAAGCTATGATTTGTGTACTTTTATTTTATAGCCTGAGACTTTACTAAATTTATTTATTAACTCCAGGAGTCTCTTGATTGAATCTTTGGGGGTTTCTAGATATAACATCATGTAATCAGTGAAGAGTGATAATTTAACTTCTTTCCCCATTTGGATATTCTTGATTTCTTTCGCTTTCCTGATTGCTCTGGCTAGGAATTCCAGCATTATTTTGAACAGAAGTGGAGATAGTGAGCAACCTTGTCTTGCTCCAGTTTTAAGTAAGAATGTTTTCAATTTTTCCCTATTCAATATGATGTTGGCTGTGAGTTTATGATATGTAGCCTTTATAATTTTGAGTAAGTCCTATGTATAATTACTTTGTTAAGCATTTTTTATCATAAAAGGGTGCTGAATTTTGTCAAATGCTTTCTCTGCATCTATTGAATGTATTATATGGCCCTCATTTTTTTGTATCTATTTATGTGGAGGATTATATTTATAGATTTGCATATGTTAAAGAATCCTTGCATTTCTGAGATGGAGCACACTTGGTTGTGATGATTTTTTTTTATTTTTTATGTATAGCTGAATTTGTTTTTCTAAGATTTTATTGAGAATGCTTACATCTATATTCATAAGGGATATTGATCTATAGTTTTCTTTTTTAGTTGTTTCCTTTCTTGGATTTGGTACCGGATGATATTGGCTTCATAGAATGAGTTTAGGAAGATTTCTTCCTTCTCAATGTTAAGGAATAATTTCTGCAGTATAGGTACAAGCTTTTTGTTGTATTTTTGGTAAAATTCAGGGTGAAACCATCAGGTCATGTGCTTTTATTGTTGGAAAGTTTTTGTTTTCTATTGCTGCTTCAATTTTGGTGTTTGAGATTGATCTGTTGAGGAGTTCTATATATTCCTGACTGAACCTAGGGAGATTGTGTATTTCCAAACATTTATCCATTTCCCCCACATTTTCAATTTTGTGAGCATAGAGATTTTCATGTATTCTGAGATGAAATTTTGTATTTCTGTGATATCAGTTGTAATGTATCTTTTTTTTATTTTTAATTGAGCTTATTAGATTTTTCTGTTCTGTTTCTAGTTGATATAGCTAGAAGTTTCTAATTCTGTTTATCTTTTCACAGGACCAACTTTTTGTTTCATTAAACTTCTGGATAGTTCTTCTGGTCTTAATTTCATGTAGTTCTAATCTAATCTTGGTTATTTCTTTTCTTCTGCTCTATTTGGGATTGACTTGTTTTTCTTTTTCTAGTTTATTGAGATGATTCATTAGACTGTTTATTTGTGATCTTTTTGTCTTTTTGATGTAGGCATTTAAGAATCTGAGTTTTCCTCTCAGTATTACTTTTGGTGCATCCCATACCTTTTGGTAACTTGTGTCCCCATTAACATTTAGTTCAAAGAATTTTGGTTTCTATCTTTATCTCTTCAGTGGCTTAACTAAAAATCAGCAATAGGTTGTTTAATTTCCATGACTTTGTGTTGGGAGGAATGTTTTTGTTGAAATTGAGTTCTAATTTTATTATACTGTACTGTGGTATGAGAAAATAAATGGTACAATTTTTATGGTTTTTAGTTTTTTGAGACATGTCTTGTGCCCTAGGGTGTTATCAATCTTAGAGAATGTTCCATGTGCTGATGGGAAGAATGTGTATTTAGTAGTATTGGGGTAGATGTTCTGTAAAGGTCTGTTAGGCCTGTTTGTTCTTGAGTTCTGTTTAAATCCCCTTTTTCTTTAGTTGTTTTCTGTTTAAAGGATCTGTCCTCTTCTGTCAGTGGGGTATTTAAATTCCAGGCAATTATGGTGCTGATATTTATCATTTTGTTTAAATCAAGTAGAATTTGGTTTTTGAATCTGAGCACTATGTTAGGTGCATAAATATTTAGGATGGTTAATTCTTCTTATTGAATTCTTCTCTTTTATATAGGGACCATCTTTGGTTTCTTTACTTTTTTTAATTTGAAGTCAATGTCATCTGATTTGAGAATGGCTACACCAGGTTTCTTTCATGGAATGTTGTTTTCCATTTTTTTTACCTTGAATTTGAATGAGTCCTTGTGTGTTGGATGTGTTTCCTCAAGATAGCAGATATTGGTTTCTATTTTTATATCTATTCAGCCAGCCTATGTCTCTTCAGTGGGGATTTTAAGCCATTCATATTTATTGAAAGTATTTACATACATGTGGTAGACTTTGATTCATCCTATTGGGTAGGTCTTTATTATTTATTTATTTATTTACTTAATTTGTTTTGAGATAGAGTCTCACTATGTCACCCTTGTTAGAATGCCATGGTGACACAGCTCGCAGCAACCTCAAACTCTTGGGCTTAAGCGATTCTCTTGCCTCAGCCTCCCCAATAGCTGGAACTACAGGTGTCCACCACAATGCCCTGCTATTTTTTTTTTTTTGGCAGTTGTCATGGTTGTTTAGGTGGCCTGGGCCGGGTTCAAACCCCCGAGCCTTGGTTCATGTGGCTGGCACCACAACCACTGTGCTATAGCACTAAGCCTAGATCTTTACTATGTTGTTTTACCTCTTATCTTATTTTGTTATCTGGGCTCTGAATTTTAGAATTTGGATGCTCTTATACTGGTGGTTGTCCATTGTGCTGATCATTGTATAGTGCAGTTCTGATTTCTTCCTGTAGGGCAGGTCTGGTCTTCACAAATTCCTTCAGGGATTGCTTATCTGAGAAAAATCTTTATTTCTGCCTCATTAGAAGAAACTTTTGTTTGTTTATTTGTTTTGCAGGGCACAAGAGTCTAGGCTGGCCATTATTCTATTTTAGAAGGCTGAGGAAGTGTCCTCACTCCCTTCTGGCTTGCAGGATTTCAGCCAAGAAGTCGGCAGTCAGTCTGACCAGTTTTCCTTTGCCTCTATATCAAATCAACCAGGAGTCCTGTCTACTCCTTGTACCTGGATATGGAGATTCCCTAGCAAGACCTGGAAAATTTTCTTCAATTATTCACTCAAATACATACATTCAATCAAATACAATCTTTGTGAATTTTCTTATTTTCCCTCAGGGATGTCTATGTTTCTTATGTTTGGCTTAACACAGTCCCACATTTCTTACAGGCTTACTTCACACTCCTCTTGTTTCTCTGTTCTTTGACTGACTTGCTTAGCACAAAGCTATTAAGTTCTGTCTTCTGTCTGATTTAGCCTATTTTTGACAGCTTTCCACTGTCATTTATAATTCCCTAAATGAATATTTCATTTTCAGAAGTTCTGTTTGGCTTTTCTTTAATACTTCATTATTTTTGTCATTTTCTATATTGTCTTTGCTGCCTCTTTGTAGTAAGTTTCCATTTTCTCTAATATTTCCATGAACTTACTATGACCCATGTTCAAAATTCCTCATCTGCCATTTTAATCTTTTCATTTAGGTTGGCATCAGTTGGTAAGGTTTTCTTTCACAGGTGACCTTTCATTTTGATTTTTCATATTTTCTGAGTTTTTCCACTGATTCTTTCTCATTTTGACTCTCTACTGAGAGCCATGGGTGATGCTGGCTTTTGTGCTTGTGTATGAGACCGAAAGATTGGTCCCTGACTGTGTCAGAGAGAAACATACTAGTCCTGATTGCCTATGGGTTGCTGTAGAAAGTTTAGTGAACTTCTCTGGTTGCCTCTGACCTGGTTTTCACTTCTTCCCAACAGAGTATATTGAGTTAAGTCCTCAAACTTAGTCCTGTTGGTAGTGGGTGGCACTTTTGAGTATGAATCAGCCAAACCCTATTTCTTTGAGTTCGAAGGGCTCTGTCATTGTTTTCCCAGTTATTGGTTGATATTTGTGTGAGTTAGCCAGCTGCTGAGATGTTCTTTTGTGTTCATGGTGGACTCTGGTCCCCCAGAGGGAGTACTTGAGTGCCCTAAGTTTAAGAAGGGACCTTATACCTTTCCAGAGTTTCTTTTTCTCCACCATTACCAAAATGGGGGAAGTGTCAAAGCAGTTCCTGGCTAGGTTGTGTAAGCCTCCCTGGTACTTGTGGGAAGGAACAAGCTGCAGTGTTTTTTAGGGACCTGGATAGGCTCTAGTGTCTCAGAATAAGCATGAGAATGCCCAAGGGGGCAGGTGAGACCCTAGAGCTTCCAGATAAATCCTTAATCTTTGCTGTAGGTGAGGCAAATGGGGGAGTGCAGCTGGGTAGAACTGGGTTGGGTGTCCTAGGCTCCACAGAAGCTAACCAGTTTAGCTGTTGTGGCAGAGGTTAAAGGTCTACTCCCAGGTTCTAATAAAACGACATCCTCTTAATGAGAAAGAATTTCAGCTTGTTCATGGAAAACAATCTCTCATAATTAAAAATTTTGCAAACATTTTGTCAAATCATTTTTGCATAGACATGCTTTATTACATAATATGCATGACTTTACACATTATGCATTCCTGCATAATTATTTTTGTATTCCATTTGTCAAACCATGGTATTGTGCTTTATGAGTGATTTAGGAAATTTTAAAAAATAATGTTGCTGACTTTTTAATATAACTTCCTCATATAAGATTGTGTTATATTTTTGTTAGTTGTTACTAATAACTTTAACAATAATTCAGTTAACCTTTCTAAAACTGCCTCTAATTGCTCTGGACTCACTGACTGATCCTGGACCTCTCTATCCTTTGGTCCTTAGCTTTATACCTTTATTGTAATATCTTCTCTGCTCTCTTGGACTACCTCCTGGTCTACCCTACTTTACTATCATCATTTTTTCATAGTTTCCAGCTCAGTTCATATTTTTGCTTTCATTAATAGCCACTACATAGACTTTAGCTCTCTTCTAAGTTGCAAAAATCTCAGTAACCAAGTCTGACTCATTTCTTGATTTGAGAGAGATTATTCAGTCACTTTTAAGAAATCTTTATGGAGTGCCTATTATATATTAGAAAATGTTTTGTGTATAGAGGTTAAAAAATACAAGTCCTACACATAAAATATGCATAGTCACAAGGGTACTGCAAAAGGTGATGTGGGAGAGATCTAATAATGTGCAATTACGAAAATAATAATTAGCAGACAATATACTGGCACTTTCAATCTATAGAGAGGATAAAGTTAAAGTAAAAGAATTTCTATTCATTATTGTTAGAAATTAGTTTAAATGCAAATGGATTCTTCACCAGTACAATGAATCATAGGAAGAAAGGAATTGTTTAATCAACTTATTCTAAGTAAGATACATTCTTGTCTTTGATAGCTTGAGTGGGGCCTTCCCAGAAGGCATTAAAGGAGTAGATAAGTAGTTGCCAACATTTTAAGCATTTTTTGACTAAATTCATGGAAGACAATTTTTCCATGGAGGAGGCAGGAGGTGAGGGGAATCTGACAGGAGGTCAAACTCAGGTGGTGATGTGAGCCATGTGAAGTGGCTATTAATACATAAGAATTTTTGCTGGTAACCTCCTGCTGTGCAGCCCAGTTCCTGATAGGCCACACAGGCCATGGCCCAGGGGGTGGGGACTGCAGGAGTAGATCGTAATTCAGTTTCAAATACTCTGATTTGATGGTGAAAGCTTCACTACCATTTTTCTTACAGTTCTGTATTTTAATTACAAAATCTATATTTTACAGGTTATTTGAAACTTGTGTATATTTGCCTTACTATTAAATTAGTAACTATTAAATTAAATTAACCATTATATTAGGTTTAATCACTGCCATTAAATTTGGTCCTTATGACTAAAACCAGAGAGAAAGTTGCTGTTTTTTAATTTTTCCTCAGTTTATCAGTGCTTGTGCTTCTGGAGATACCTCTGGCCTACTTTCTTCCTTAATCTTTCTTCCTAGCTGTGGTAGCCCCCCTCCACAGTGACCCTACCTCATAGTGTTTAAACCCTGTATCACCTTTTCCCATATTGTACCAATATGCAGACAGGATGGTATATGACTCCCATGATTAGGTTACCAGAGTTCCTCTCTGTCTCTGATGCTTCCTCACTCATAAAGTCACTCTCAGTCCCTGGATTACCTGCTCCAGGAGGAAGCCAACTGCCATGTCTTGAGAATATTTGCAGAAAACTCTGTAGCAAGGAATTGAGGTCTCTCTAGACCTACACCCCACAAAGAACTGAGGTCTGCCAAGAACATGCAAGTGAGGGGCAGCACCTGTGGCTCAATAGAGTAGGGCGTTGGCACCATATAACAGAGGTGGCGGGTTCAAACCCGGCCCTGGCAAAAAACTGCAAAAAAATAAAAAAAAAGAAGAACATGCAAGTGAACTTAGAAGTGGACTCCTAAGGCTCAGCAACTCTTGAGATGACTGTGGCCTCAACAGTTTGACTGTCACTCCTGAGAAACTCTCAGCTAGACCCTCTTGGCTGAGCTATTCCCAGATTCCTGACCCTCAGAATGTGAGCTAATCAATGTTTCTTGTGCTAAACTGCTAAGTTAGGGGGTAATTTGTTATATGGCAATACATAACTTATGTATTCCTTCCTTAGGAAAATCTATAATAAGATTCCATTTGCCTAAAGTAACTAAAGCTTCTTCCCACAGAATTTGTGAGGCTGCCTGATCCATGGATTCCTTAAGAAAGGAATAGCTACAGTTTTTCCTGTCCCAGTCCTGAATTTTTTTTTTTTTTTTTTTGAGCAACAGAGTCTCACTTTATCACTCTCGGTAGAGTGCTATGGTATCACACAGTTCACAGCAACCTCCAACTCCTGGGCTTAGGCGATTCTCTTGTCTCAGCCTCCCGAGTAGCTAGATTTATAGTTTGTTCCTTTAATAGTAGGGATAATTTTGTTTCCTCTATCACAGCCCTCATTTTTTGGTTGATTACACGAATTTTTGCAGAAAAGCATTTTTTAAAATATATAATGATACATACATATGTACATATCTACATGTACCTCTATGTAACAATGTCTATCAAACCTTCAAAGAGGAGCTTATACTTATACTGTAGAAATTATTACAAAAAAATTGAGAAGGAAGGAATCTTCTTCAACCCCTACTATGAAGCAAACATCACCCTGATACCAAACTCCGGAGAAGACCCAACTGAAAAGAACTTCAGACAATTTCAATTATGATTATAGATGCAAAAATTCACAATAAAATCCTAGCCAATAGATTACAGCTACACATTAAAAAAAATCATACATCACGATCAAGTAGGTTTCATCCCAGGGATGCAAGGCTGGTTTAACATACGCAAGTCCATAAACGTTATCCACCATATTAACAAAAACAAAAGCAAAGATCATATGATCCTTTCAATAGATGCAGAAAAAGCATT
>CAUYON010007222.1:0-20737 GCA_963573935.1 Arctocebus calabarensis
CAACCTCCAATTCCTGGGCTCAAGCGAGTCTCTTGCCTCTGCCTCCCAAGTAGCTGGGACTACAGGCGCCCGCCACAATGCCCGGCCATTTTTTGGTTGCAGCCGTCATTGTTGTTTGGCAGGCCCGGGCTGGATTTGAACTCGCCAGCTCAGGTGTACGTGGCTGGCGCCTTAGCCCGTTGAGCCACAGGCGCCAAGCCAGTTTTTAAAATTTAAGTTAATTTAAATTTAATACAATTTTAAAATTCAATCTTCCTGTCACATTAACTATATCTCAGTGGCTCAAAATGCCACATTAGTTTCCTGTGTTTGAGGGTACAGACGTAGAACATTTTTATCATTGCAAAAAGTTCCATTAGGAGTGGTTAGGGCACTGGCCACATGCACTAGGGCTGGTGGGTTCGAACTTGACCCGGGCCTGCTAAACAACAGTGACAACAACAACAACAACAAAAACTGGCCAGGCATTGTGGCAGGTGCTTGTAGTCCTAGCTACTTTGGAGGCTGAGGCAAGAGAATCACTTAAGCCCAGGAGTTTGAGGCTGCTGTGAGCTGTGACGCTACAGCACTTTACCAAGGGCGACTTAGTGTCTCTTAAAAAAAAAAAAAAAAAAGTTCTATTAGACAACATTGGTCTAGAGACTACAGGTTGGCAAACTTTTTCTGTAAAGGGCCAGATGGTAAATATTTTGGGCAAAATTGAGGATATTCCGTGGGTCCTTAACCATTTAGAATGTAACTAACTAGAATGGAGAAACTCATTTTCAATGAGGAAAGTGAAGTGCAGGCATGATGGAACCTGCCCGAGGTGAGACCCAGGCGACTGAGGTACAGAGCTTGCACGCTTAGCTCTCTACTATCCCTACCTCTTGAGAAGTCAACTCAGCCACCTCCCCCCACAGATAGCGAACACTCTGAGGTCTGAAAACCTTGTCTTTACCATGTACTCCATCGTTATACTGCCTGGCAGATAGTGAGAGCAAGATTAATACTTGCTGAGTAAATCAAGACTTTGAACTTCAAATCCCTTCGAAGACTCATATTAAACTATTGTAACTAGTGAGGCTTTCCCCCATGAGGATCAGATTGTGATAGGGGATGAGGAGATACCAGGAAAGGTGGGGACCTTTAAAGGAAGGGTGGGAGTGGGGAAAGTGCCACAGAAGAAAGAGAAATGGTATTGTTGGAAGGGCACAGGAAGTGGGGCTGCAAAGGGATTCCTTTTTCTCAGCAGCTCTGCACCTTTGAACTTGAAACTGTAGCGAAAGCACAGAGCTCATTTGTCTCTCCTAGGAACAGACACAGCCATGCTGGGGCTATCCTTGTTCTTTGTTCAATAGATGAGCCCAAGCCCCAGTGGCCTTTGGAATGCTCTATGACAAGCAAGATGTCTTTTGGCTGTCCACGCCCGCTATACAGGAAACCAGGAACTCAGAGATACCAGCAAGTTTGCATGTCAAAATCCATGCCAGAAGGAAGAGGAACTGTAATGATAAAGTTGGGCTCTGCTCAAGGGAGGAAGGGGAAACAAATGAACTCAATGAAAAAAGCCTTTCTAAATGTGTTATTTAACAAGAAAGTGTACCTTTTAGGCTCTCAAATGTAAAAGACATTTTTGAGAGGATGGCTTAAAAATGAGAAATATTCCTTCATCCTAATGGAAATTTCCTTAAGTGTGGAAAGGAAATCTCCCCCTTTCAAACCATTAGCAAGTAACTGCTTCAGATTTAAGCTGTGACTTTATCTTCAACTAATGTTATTTTAAAATGTAAGAGTTAAGCATTGAGCCAGGTCTGTTTTTTCACCTGATGCAAACAATCCACGTTGTTTTGTTTTGCTTGGTTTTCGGCAATGATTGCTGGAAGACATGCTTATTTCAGTAATTTGATTTGTACACCATGACACAGGCCTGGCTTTGGTAATGAATCATAGCTAATTAGACATGCAAATATACTGAGTAAATTTGGATATGCAATTAGCAAACTAATTATGGTAAAAATGGGAATGTGTGATTTTGTATGCACAGGTGTTTCTATTCTCTCAGTAAATCACCTCTTTACTTAAAATGGAAAATGTGGAATTCAGATTAAGTAGACATTAGACCATCATTTTTTAAAATAATGACTGCCTTTTATTACTTATCGTGTGTCAGATGCTAAGGCAAACACAGGAAGACACCAATGAGCCCTCACACTGAAGTGAAAGGTCATATGACCAAGGCCATGGCCATGGTACTGATGAGGAAGCCGGGATCAGAGATGCAATTTCAAACGAAGATTGGAACTTAATTTTGGCCAATCATCTTCAAGTTGCCTCATAGTCACAGCAAATGCACTTGGTATAATATGTGCCTGCATTTTGGTTCATTTCTTTTTCAATAAAACAACTCTTAGCACTAGAATATTTCTATTTTGTGCTATTGAGGGTTTGGGGGGGAAGGGAGTTTTTTTGGTTCTTTTCATAAGAAAAAGTTACAAGTATTTTAAAAAGGTATGTTTTGAGTGGGACCAGTTTTACGGATGATATATTTCTTATGAATTGCATCCAATGTCCAGCAATGCTACGTTAGGGCAGTTTGTGAGTTTATAGATTTAAAGGCACATGGAGCTTTACCTGCATAATAAGGAATTATATGCTCACACAGTCATTCGACAAACATTATTGAGAACGTACTCTGTGCAACGTACTGTGCTAGACAAAGTAGGGGAATGATGATGAGTCGGACACCATTCCTTCCGCTTTAGGATCCCAATAGTTCTGCTGCCTCATCATCAGAAACTTTGCACACATCTCTCGAGCACAGATTCTCTCTGCTGTCGGGAAAATCCATAGTGAGAAAAATAAGAGATAGTGGGGTGAGACCTAAGTCAGGCCTAAAGGTAGGACTGCTTACCTACCCTTCAAATAAAAGCTTAAACATCTCTTCAAGGTGGGAAAATGTATCTACTTGGATGCATCATTTTGATGGCAGGGCACAAGCATATATTCAAAATTGAATTCTTCTGAGTGTAGATCTGTATTAGATTCCCACCAGAATGTTTACAGTTGCAGAGATACGATTACTAGTAGGAAAAGAATATTTACTAAGCTGTCCCTAATTTCATACTTTGCAAATAGCCTTTTTATCTTCAGTACTTTGCAAGCTTGTAAAAAAATATCTGGTTACACGTGGAGGAGTGAAAAGCATGTGTATTCAAGCAGGAAATACTCAACAGCAGAAATGAGGAAGCGAGGAGAAGTGGTTTGTGTTTGCAACAAGTTAGACTCAGGAAGACCAGGATTAGTCTGATTTCTCACGATTACTTATTGTGGAGGTTAGCATTTTGTGAACTGAACATCAGACCGGGATTCAGCTTCTCTGTCTACTACTGAATGAATTCTCTTAAACCTTGACTTTCCAATTTACAAACTGATGTTGAGCTAACTGACCTCAGTGGTCCTTTTCTCTTGCCCTTACCTATGACTCTTAGGGCTGGCACGGACTGCCCTGAAACTCATCTGCTGGGATCTGTCTTCAGCTGGGAGTCTTCCCAGGACCCCAGAACTTTTAGCTGCTGATGTTTCAAAACAGTAAAGTAAAGCTTCACAATCACCAGAAACCTAAGGATTCTACCAAGGGAGGGAAAAAAACAACTAGTGCATCTTTTTTTTTTTTTTTTTTGAGACAGAGCCTAAAGCTGTCCCCCTGGGTAGAGTGCTGTAGCATCACAGCTCACAGCAACCTCCAGCTCCTGGGCTCAAGTGATTCTCCTACCTCCGCCTCCCAAGTAGCTGGGACCACAGGTGCCTGCCACAACACCTGGCTATTTTTTTGTTTGTGTGTTTGTTTTTAGTTGCAGCTGTCATTGTTGTTCGGCGGGCCCAGGCTGGATTTGAACCTGCCAGCTCAAGTGTATGTGGCTGGCGCTTTAGCCGCTTGAGCCACAGGTGCCAAGCCAACGAGTGCATCTTTTTATGCTATGCGTTATATATCTTCAGACCAAACTATTTTATGAGTTTGATTCAGCTATCTGAAATAGTAAAAATAAGAAGAACTAGATGACAATCCATCAACTTGGGAATGGTTAAAAATGGAAAACCACCAGTAGTGGAAGGGCAAGTATTCCTTAAAAAGAATGTGGTAGAGAGGGCAGCACCTGTGGCTCAAAGGAGTACGGTGCCGGCCCCATATACCAGAGGCGGCGGGTTCAAACCCAGCCCTGGCCAAAAACTGCGGAAAAAAAAAAAGAATGTGGAAGAGACATAGGGGTTGATGTGAAAAGTTGTGCACAATCTACTATTAATTGATAAAAAATAAAGGGGATTATTAAAGTAGCATCAAAATAACGCATAGCATATGGTGCCTGTATGATGAATATATATGTGCATAAAAGTGCACACAAAGTTTATGGCCACCTTGTATTTGTGTTTGCAGAGAAAAGTGGGGAAGAATCGATGAGAACCCTTTGACAGCAATTTCTTCTGGGCAGGGGTACAAAGGGGACTTCAGTGGGGAGAGGAGAGCTCCTGCTTTAATGCTAATCTTTCTTTACAAAAATAGGTATTGTTTCTATTGAAACATTAACAAAAATCAAATTGTAGAGGAAGTAACACCTCATCATGCCAACCCGAAAGGAAATTGTGGAAAAGGAACAATTCAACAAGTATTTGATTCCTGCTACACCCACAAGGACTCTTCCCTGAGCCTGAGACATCAGTGAAGAAACCCCGCTCTTCCAGAGTTTATATTTTCCAAAGAATAAACACAAACGTCTATAACTGTTATAAATGCTATGAGATGTTAGGTGATTAGGGTTATGGAAGAAAGAAAAACACAGGGCAGGTGCAGGAGATAAGGAATACGGGGTGGGTCAGAACAGGCAGAGTTGTTCACAAAAGGAAATTCATCTTGCCATGAGAGTATCTGAGGCCCGGGGAACACTTTTGTTTTATTTTAACAGTGAGCTAAGAGAGAATTTGCTCCTTTTTTGCGTCCATTCTCTCCGGTCAGAAAGCCCCTCATGGGCTCTGACACGTGGCCTTCAGAGAAAGTCCCAGCCCTTAACGGCTCCTTCCATCAGCTTTCAAGGCTACAAAGCAGAAAAAGCCAAGTTGCGTAAGTTTCAGAGGAAATGTCAGAATTTGCATTTCTGGGGCAGGGAACGCCTTGAGCCCAGCCGTGGAAGCAAGGGCGGGGGAGCCCGCTCCCTGGCTTGCCGAACACGGAGGCAGGGAAGAAGTAAGGAACTGGGAAGGGGGTGGAGCTTGCTGGAAACTCTTAAATTTGACTTGACCGACAGGTGGCCTTGTTGATAGACAGCGATTGTTTTGGTAACTAGACTTGTGTTGTGCCCATCTCTTTCGGCTGGCCAGGCACTGTGAGTAAGGGAAGTTGCCTAAGTGCTGTTTGTTTCCCGCACCGAGCCTCTGGTAGGAATTTCCGCAATAGATTTATGACCAAATACCCAGTTTTTGTGAATTTTGAAATATTTTTAATTATAGGCTAATCTCCGGAAAGTGTAAATCCCATGAATACCAAAGTTACATTTACATAACAAAACAATTCAAATACAAGGATGTAAACCTTACCTTTTCTGAAAAAGGAAGGACTTGTCATTTCCTTCCTCTTATTTTAGCCCAACAGATTTAGTTTTCAAACCAAAAGAATAAAATGATATAAAGTACTCTAACATAAATTAGGAAATCAACAGCTATTCTGCATCACACCAGTCACCCCAAACCATAGGTATTCAATCTTATTTGTCCTTATACACTCTATGACCTTGTTTCTGTAAACTATGGATTGACATCCTTTTCCTATAAATATTTCTTTCTTTTTTTTTTTTTTGAGAAAAGAATTTTATTTTGTCACCCTCGGTAGAGTGCCATGGTGTCATAGCTCATAGCAACCTCAAACTCTTGGGCTTAAGCAATTCTCTTGCCTCAGGACTACAGGCACCTGCCACAATGCCCGGACATTTTTAGAGATGGGGTCTCACTCTGGCTCAGGCTGGTCTTGACCTCCTGACCTCAGGAGATTTACTCACCTTGGCCTCCCAGAGTGCTAGGATTACAGGTGAGCCACCCCATAAATATTTTAGGCTTTGCAAGCCATATGGGCTCTGTCACAATATACAACTCTTTGAGTAGTTTGCTGTGATAGTGCAAAAGCACTTAGAGACAATATGTAAACAAATACTTAAACAATAAGACAATCTGTGAACATTGACATTTTGAAGTCAATGTAACTTATAGATGCCATGAAATAGTAATTTTGCTCTGATATGTTTTCGACCATGTGAAAATATAAAACAATCAGCTTGTGTACTATACAAAAACAGGTGGCAGCCTGGATATGGCCCATGTTTGCTAACCACAGCTCTAAACTCTCATAAGCTGCTGAGGTACAAATTATTTGGGGTACAGAGGGACTGGCTGGTTAATTCGTAATGATGGTTCTTAATTCTAGCACAGCCTTCCAAATTTTTAAATTATTCGACTAGGTCAATGTAACAAATGGATTCTTTAATAACGACCCTTTATTTAGCCATGAAGAAATTTGTTATATTTAAGAGCAGAATAATGTCTTTACTTTTAAAATTGCTTAACTACTATTAACACTGTGGCATGTTCCCTCCTGGTACTAATCTCCCATCCCTGTGTATACTTCACATAGCGAGCAGCTTTTTAGGAATAGCTAGGGCTTTTTCAGTAGAAAGATCTTGATTTTCAGTTCTTGTTCTCCAGGTCAGGTGAGATGTCTCACACATGTAACCCCAGCACTCTGGGAGGCCATGGCAAGAGGACTGCTTGGGGCCAGGAGTCTGAGACCAGCCTGAGTAATACAGAGCAACCCCATCTCAACAAAAGTAAATTAAAAAAAATTATCTGGGCACTGTGGCATGTACCTGTAGTCCCAGGTACTTGGGAGGCTGAGGCTGGAGGATCGCTTCAGCCCAGGAATTCGAGGCTGCAGTGAGCTGTGATCATCACACTGCACTCCAGCCTGGTGGCCGAGTGAGACCCTGTCTCTAAAAATAAAAATCCTTCTTCTGTCACACTAGATAAAGCTCTCTGACTTCCGTAAATCACTTTACCTCCTGAGCCTCTGATTTCCTAATGGTAGAATGGTTATAATGCAGAGCTGTTTTGTAAAATTGAAATATGTAACATGCTTATGTAAGCCATTATTACAGATCATCTAACATTTAGTAAGCATCTAGCACTTGTCTGGAATGTGCATTAAAAACATCAGGAATGTAGGACACTTAACAATTTGTAACTTGCTTTTTTCATTTGACATTATACCATGAGTACTTTCTTATGTTATTCAGTATTCTTTGTAAAAACAAAAAAACACAACATGATTTGATGGCTATGTAGCACTCCATGCAATCAATTCACCCCTCCCCAGCATGGGATATGAGATATGTTCTTTGCCCTGCTGCGCAGACTATGTTGGTAAATAGTTTGCCATGTCCATGGTCATTTCTTTAAGAAGAATTCCTAGAAGTGGAATCGCTAGACCAAAGGATCTGACATATGATTATTAATATAGTTGAGTATGTTTCCTGTGCTTTTTGGCCGTTTGTATTTCTTCTCTTAAGTGTTTTCATGGGCTTTCTTAGAAAAGATACACCCATTTCCCCTTTGTGTTTGAGTAGTAAGCGATCATAACCCAAGCCCACCTTTATTACTCATCTGTTGGTAATGGCGTGTGCTCAGAGGTCCCAAGCACAGTTTCTGGAGCCAGGCCGCCTGTATACACTCAAGCTCCTTAACCTCTCCCAGTTTTCTGATTACTACCTAACAGCCTACTTTGAGGCTGAAATAGAAGTGTGTGTTTCAAGCCCTGGCATGATGCTTGACTGGTAGTATGTGGTCAAGAAATGTGAGCTCTTTATCATTCCCACCATGCCATCCTGCAACGGGCAAGGACAGATGTGGCCATGTGTTTGCATTAAAATAGACATCTGGGTTTCTAGGAAATGAAACTGTTAGCGGCTGTTTCCTTTGCTGCAGCCCCACGCTTAACGCTTCGTTAGACCTTAGACACGAAATAAGTCTGGTGGCCAACATTCAGATCTAGAAAGTGTCTGATTTAGATGACAGAATAGTCTCAGAAAGAGGCCACTGATGCTGGTTTCTGATGAAGTTTTGGCATACCTCATAACTCACACTTACGTCAAATCACATCCAAAGCACTTGAAAGATATTCTCTTATTTGAGCCTTATAATGGCAGTGGAAGGCACTTGGGGAGGTATCCTAAAGCTCCTTCTACAGTCAGAAATTGAGTTTCAGAGGGCTCCGATGACTGGCACACAGTCCGTCTCCCCCACCCACTAGTGACTGGGAGAACCAGCCCTGACAAAGACTCTCTGGACTGAACTTCAGTTGGGTTCCCGTAAGCTGCTGGGCCTTAGCCTTGGGGCCTCAGCCTGTGGGCCTCGTAGGGTTCATCTTTGCATTGCCTAATTTGTGCAGGAATTCTGCTAAGTCATTTTATCTAGAATCACCCCCTTTTGGTATGTGATCACCCTCGGTATCTGATCAAATTCCCCATCCCTCACCACCCCGCAGGTGGTGTCTCATCACCCTGGCCTGCCTTCAGCAAGAATCCTTTTGGGTCAGTTCAGCTAGAATCGCTCTCAGCCCTGAGTTTCTTCTGAGTCATTTTCCATGACTGACTGCCCCCCTGCCCCTTGGCTGTAAATCCCCACCGGTCCTTGCTGTATTGGGAGCTGAGCTCCATGCTGCACTGAGGTCTCGTTCCTTCTATTGTGATGGTCCTGACAGCAGTGCTTTAACTACTGTCCACCTCTGGTTCTCTTGGACATCACTCCAGTCCAGGCTTCCCCCCACCACACACACACAGAGCATGTCATATGCTAGAAAAAGCACAAGTAGCTTCAGCAATTCAGTGATTCATTACGGCTTTAAAGCCAGAAATGTAGGATGAAGAAGTGCGATCCTTATAAGCTCTGTCCCCAATTCAAACATCTGCTCCTCCTCCCTACAGCACGTATTTAGCTCTTGTAGAATGCCCCGTTGATGAATCTTGATTATGAAATATGAAGCAATTTCCCCCTGGCAAATAACCTCAGGAGAGATTCTTTAACATCACGTTTGCTGGCTGGTTTGAGCTCTTTCAACAAAGATTAAAGATAACGCTTTTTAGGGATCTCTTAGCCGTTCTTACCATTTTTAGTCTTCTTCCAAAATGGAATGTAGAGGACTGATTGAAGACAGCAGAGGATGCGAAGTGCCCAGATCAGCTTGAGATGGGCCCAGTAGCCTCAACTAAGATAAAGAGAACACATCAAGCTTTACATTTCAAAGACAGCAAAATACTGGAGTGTAAAGCCCTGCTGGGAACGTTGCTTTAAAATGTGTTTGAAGCATCTATTTATAATATTTACTTCTTCAAAGGTAGATAGACTAGAGGTATACTCTACAAAATTTTCTAATGTTACTGAAAGTCTAACTGTATCTTCGAAGAAAAGTGACATTTTAGACCACCACATTTTTTCTTTATATTCTAATTTTTTTTTTTTGCATATGATTTGGGTTTCCACTCCTCTCCTTCCCACTCCCTTATGACGGCACATACATCTACTTACTTAAATTATCCAACTCGTTCCAATGTTGAAAATACCTTTCTGGATGGCATGGAGTGAGCCTATATCTGGTGTCTTCTGAGATGAAGAGACAGGCAGCAGGAAGTGTAGTCACAGAGACTCCAGGCTGCCAGCTCTGGAGTTTCCAAGTACAATGACAAGGTGGGGGAAGGGGGAGGAGCGTGACTTTTTAAGCCACCCCAGATACGAAGTCTGCAGACACACCAGGTTCCTCTTATTTCTACCACTGGGGCAATTTCTGGTCTAAATCCCAACAACCTAATAGATCATTCTTCCCTTTTTTATAGCAGAGTTTCTCAATCTCAGAACTTTGTTATGTTGTAGAATGTTTGGCAACATCCCTGCTCTGTACCCACTGGATGACAGTAGCACTGTCCCCTTTTTGTTGTCACAATCACAGATGTCTCTAGACATTGCAAACTATCCCTTGAGAGGCAAAAACACACCAGTGTGAGAATCACAGTCCTATATCTTGTCTAGAGACACGTCTCCATCGACCTGATTCTGTCTTCGTTCCAGCTGCAAGGGACTCCGGCTTTTAAGCAGTGACAAAACTACCAGTTGTTCCACTCACTTCAGTTAAAAAGGGTCAGCTGCACTTGCTGTCTAGGGCAGTATGAGGCCTTGCTTCTCAAAGCTTGGGCCCCAGAGTATTGCTGCCTCCTTAACTGATTATCGGGCATTTTGTTGGTAGACTCAAAAATTTGGAAAATGCAGATTTTGGTGTGAGGAAATCTGCAGATAACAATCAGGGTTACTATATACTGCATTGAAAAGTCAATGGTGCCCGAAATCAGCTAAAAACTATTAGGTATAATAAAAAGTAACATGAGTGTTTGATATGAGCCAGATACTGTTTTAACTGCTTTATACTTATGATCTCATTAAATAAGAAAAAAATGAAGTAGCAATCTTATTACCCATTTTTTACACGTGTCAGAATTGATACATAAAAAATATTGGGCTTGCCCCAAATCCCATAGCATGTGACAACCAAACAGGCAGCAAAAATCAAATCCCTCTTTACAAAACTACTCTGCTATGTAAACGATATGTAAAAAATCAATAGCTGTCTCACATATAAACAGTACTGATCGAAATTGGTAATGGAAGGAGAGAGCTCATTCAAAACAGGGAAATCGGAAATGCATGGGACAAAAATTGACAGGGAATTTGGGCTCAATAAACTCCACTTATAAAGATGGCAAAGAGGATGTGGACTATAATGCTTCACCTCGCAAGCTAAAAGCTTTTTCTTTGCCCCACTAGATCCATTCTCCCAAACTTTTTTTTTAAGAGACAGGGTCTCACTCTATTGTCAATTTCCAGACAAGGGCTTCCATTGGCCAAACCCAACCACAAACCAGAGACCAATGGGCTGTTGATGAAGTTCATATAGCTCAGCCTCCAGGGACACAGAGCAGGATAAAAAGGCTGAGAGAATCCAGGCACTGTGATACGTATCTATAGTCCCAGCAACTTGGGAGGCTGAGGCAGGAGGATCACTTGAGCTCAGGAGTTTGAGGCTGCAGTGAGTTATTATAAGACCATTCTTCTCCAGCTTGGGTGACAGAGCAAGATCCTATCTCAAAAAAAAAAAAAAACCCTTTGGAAGAAACCATAGATAATTTTTATAATTTTGAAATGGAAAAGTTGTTCAAAGTATGACAAGAACAGCAAGCAAACAGGAAACAAATGACAACAACCCCAGAATCTTAAAGAAAACATTAAAAAGTTTTACTACATAAAAATAACTCTGCTTACTCATCTGTAAAGTGAAGGATCAGTAAAGACAAATCCAGGTCTTATATGGTAAGATCCTGAGAGATTATATGATGCATTAGGCATATCAATTATGCCTTTTTGTATTGTCATTCATCTTTGATTCATGTCTTCCAGTTCCCCAATATTATAGATCACTCGAGTCAAGAACATGTCATTCTCAGTGACCATAGTAAACGCTAAAGAAAAAATTTTTTTTCAGATAGAGTCTCACTATGTTGCCCTGGGTAGAGTGCTGAGGCATCACAGCTCATAACAACCTCAAACTCCTGGGCTTAAGAGAGTCTCTTGCCTCAGCCTCCCAAGTAGCTGGGACTACAGGCGCCTGCCACAATGCCCGGCTATTATTTTTTTTGCAGTTTTTGGCCGGGGCTGGATTTAAACTCGCTACCTCTGGCATATGAGGCTGGCGCCCTACTCCTTTGAGCCACAGGCACCGCCCTGGCTATTTTTTTTTTTGTTGTTGTTGTTGCAGTTGTCATTGCTGTTTAGCTGGCCCGGGCTGGGTTTGAACCTGCCACCCTCAGTGTATGTGGCTGGCACTGTAACCACTGTGCTACAGTGCTACGGCGCCAAGCCAAGAAATTGTTCTTTATGATGATGATGAAAATGAAAGTGATCATGAAAATAAGAACGAGTCAATTAATTAGGTCAATTTTGAAGGGAAGATTGTTAGGCAGATTAATCATTTGAAGTGACCAGTCAACTTGCTTGGATTCATTAGCTGTTTGAATTAACCTAGGAATTTAGTCAAGTGCAACTGGGCTAGCAGTTATGCATCAATAAAGCCTGTGTTTTCTTATTAAAAAGATACTTAAGGCTTGGTGCCTGTAGCTCAGTGGTTATGGTGCCAGCCACATGCACCAGGGCTGGTGGGATCGAACCCAGCCAGGACCTGCTAAACAATGACAACAATAACAAAAAAATAGCAGGGAATTGTGGTGGGCTCTTGTAGTCCCAGCTACTGGGAGGCTAAGGCAAGAGAATCACTTGAGCCCAAGAGTTGGAGGTTGCTGTGAGCTGTGACACCATGGCACTCTACAGAGGGCAACATATTAAGACTCTGTCTCAAAAAAAAAAAAAGATACTTAATTCAGTATGGTAGATTCAATAGCAGAGTAGTTATTGATTTCCAACAAGTAGTATTATATCATTATACTTTAATTCAATTATATTTTTATACTAGTTCTTAAAATAAAATATTTTTCCCATTTGTTTTTGAGACAGAGTCTCACTTTGTTGCCCTGGGTAGAGTGCCATGGCGTCACAGCTCACAGCAACCTCCAACTCTTAGGCTCAAGTGATTCTCTTGCCTCAGCCTCCTGAGAAGCTGGGACTACAGGTGCCCACCACAACGCCCCGCTATTTTTAGAGGTGGGGTCTCACTCTGGCTAAGGTCAGTCTCTAACCTGTGAACTCCCAGAGTGCTGGGATCACAGGCATGATCCACTGCTCCTGGCCCCAATATTTTTTTTAATTAAAAAAAATTTCAAACATAAGAAAAGTTGAAAGATTTGCACAGTGCAGCCTAGTATACTAGCTAAGGTCAGCAATTATTAACAGGAAGACACATGGGTTCTACCTCTTTGTAGCATTATATATATATAATATATATATTTTGCATTATATATATAATTCATGCATTATATAATATATGCATTATATATAATTCATTACATATAATATATGCATTATATATAATTCATTATATATATAATGTGCATTATATATATAATTATATATATGCATTATATATATAATTGTGCATTATATATATAATATAATACATTATGTGTGCATTTTATATATATAATTAATTAATCCTTGGCAAGTTAGAGACAATATGACATTTTGCTCCTAAATACCAAAGTCTCCATCTCCTAAAATAAGAATGACACCTAAGAGAGTTAATAATTCATCTCATATAAATTCTGTATTTAAATTTCCCCAATTTGTCCTTAAGCAGATCTTTCTTATGCTAGCAGTCTCAGGGATGCTATGTTAACCCTTTTCTGCTCAGACACATACTCACATACATACATATGTACATAAGTGGATACGGAGTAAAAGTTTTCCCCTCTCCTTATAGACCATCCACCCAACCCACCCTCGTCCCCACTCCCATCCCCATAAGAAACCATTGTTATTAGTTCCTTGCTTATCTTTCCAGGGTTTAGGCATACTAGCAAATAAAAACATATTCTTATCCCCTCCCTGCCAGAGTGTTCTTAGCAAAATCTCTGTTCCTCTCTTGCTTTTTCCATTTGGAGTTCTTTCTATAGCTTTATCTAGGGAACATCTACATTCTTTTCTCATAGGTAGAAAAGTTCCATTTCTGGATATCCCGCAATTTACTTACCCGTCTCTTTATTAGGGACAGCTGGGCTGTTTCTCAGCTTTGGTATTACAAGCACTATGTGATGAATAACCTTGGACCTCTAATACCTTCCTTTCAAGAGTTAGTTGTGTCTCCAGTGAACTCTCCTGGTCTGAGTGATAACAGAAAATTCTACATAGTTGCTCAAGTGCCCTGTAAATAAGTTAACTGGAGAGAAATCAACGAACACCAAACAGAGAGGCTAGAATTCTTTAATTACCGTGTGAAAACGGACTTCCCATTGGTTGGGGCACCTTATACTTTGTTTTCTAAGTCTCATTATGTTTCTTCTTTCTTGTTAGATGGAAATTAAGGGATCAGGAACAGCCCTTGGGTAGGTAAGATTTATTGTAGGGTTGCTAAATTATAGCAAATTGGGACATGCTTTTACTAAAACATTATTATTATTATTATTATTTTTGAGACTCAAGCTGTCACCCTGGATAGAGTGCTGTGGCATCACAGCTCACAGCAACCTCCAACTCCTGGGCTCAAGCGAGTCTCTTGCCTCTGCCTCCCAAGTAGCTGGGATTACAGGTCCCTGCCACAATGCCCGGCCATTTTTTGGTTGCAGCTGTCTTGTTGTTTGGCAGGCCCGGGCTGGATTTGAACCCACCAGCTCAGGTGTACATGGCTGGTGCCTTAACCCATTGAGCCACAGGCGCTGAGCCTACTAAAACGTTATTATTATTATTATTTGTAGAGACAGAGTCTCACTTTATCACCCTCGGTAAAGTGCTGTGGCGTCACAGCTCATAGCAACCTCCAACTCCTGGGCTTAGGTGATTCTCTTGCCTCAGCCTCCCGAGTAGCTGGGACTACAGGCGCCTGCCACATCGCCTGGCTATTTTTCTGTTTTTTGCAGTTTGGCCGAGGCTGGGTTTGAACCCGCCACCTTCGGTATATAGGGCCGGCACCCTACTCGCTGAGCCACAGGCGCCACCATAAAACGTTATTTTCTGTTTATCTGAAATTCAAATTTAATTGGATGCCCTAGTTCTGCCATCCAACTCAGACATAGACATGAAAGTGGTTCAGTAGAAACTTAGCATTATACATACTCTCCCAAAGCTGGAAGAAACCCTTTTTACTGATGGGAACATAAATAAATCTCTTGAACAAATTATTGCTCAAGTCCATTTAATGCTGTGTTCCTGGGAGAGGAAGTACAAAGTCTCAGGTTTCTTTTTTTTTTTTTTTTTGGCAGTTTTGGCCGGGATCAGGTTTGAACCCACTACCCTCAGTATATGGGGCCAGAACCCTACTCCTTGAGCCACAGGCACCACTCAAGTCTCAGGTTTCTTTATTCTAGCTGCTTGCTTTGAGCAAACTTGTAAGAGAGAGGTAGGTATCAAGCCCACTGTCTCCCTGGTTCCTGCTGGTTGTTTCTGCGCTCAGATGCTGTAAGTCAGGGTCTGCTTGATGAAAGGGAGGACTTCAATGACAAGCATCACAGTATTTTTATAATAAGTCCAAACATTTTAACCTCTTCGGTTTAGATATAACCATGGACATTTTTCACATACTTGATCTTAGTGAAAAGGCTGAGAAGCAATCAAAGGATAATTTTTTATTAGAAATTTGCAGATACCTCGAGCTTGATCTTTATAAATGACATATGGAAAAAGAACACAGCCTACATACTCCTTTGTATATGGTATATTTTTAGCATCGTAAAGCCCCAGAGTCACAATTAACCTTGTCTTTTGTTTCTCATTCTCCTTTTAAAGTGAAATACGAAGCACTTCACTGCTTAGTTCTTCTCTAAGTTTCATTTTACCATGAAATGAAAGTGTTCTGCAGATATTCTTGACAGGATATGCAAATTAGCATAACAAAAACCTTCTTTCCCGTGAAGCCCCATTCCAAGTACATAGAGTTCACCAGACGAATCCAAAGGGTGAGATGCTTTGAAAAAGGTCCCCAATGCAAATAGTGGAGTAAGTGACATAGTTCAAAAGAGGAAAGGCTATTTATGGATGTATTGGTCTCCAAGTGGTTCTGCCTGCCGTCTTGGAAACTCAGAAGCAGTTTTCCGGAGGTGGCCATTACAGACAATCTAGCTCGCCATCTGGTCTCCATAGACCTGTAAGGATTCATTAGTAGTGAAGTAGAGTGGTAAAGCACTCTTTTGGGATTCAAGAGACATGGCTAGCCAATAAAAATGTTCACTCACAGCTGTCTTTGACTTCATTCTGTTTATGGTTTCGAGGAGTTACAAGAGCCATCACTCATAATGTGTAAGAAAAAAATACCTTCGAGGCAGCTGTTTTTAAAACCTAATCTGCCCATAAGAAATCTGATGCTCCAGAAAGTTATAAATCAAATAATAAGTAAAACTGAGCTATAACTCATGTCATGATTCCACTGCCCACATTCTTTCTGTAGGTCATTT
Organism: Arctocebus calabarensis; assembly: GCA_963573935.1. NCBI lineage: Eukaryota > Metazoa > Chordata > Mammalia > Primates > Lorisidae > Arctocebus > Arctocebus calabarensis. The sequence continues at coordinate 16,173 of CAUYON010007222.1, forward strand.
AAGCAGCCAGGACCTCAGCAATTTGACCAGATAAACACAAAAAGTTCTTGAGCTTATGAGTCAAAGGATTTCTTTTCCACATTTAATGCAACTATTCATATTAGGTGCTGTTGTGTTTCATTCACCTAATGCTGTGTAACTAACCATCCCCAAACTTATCTGCTTAAAACAGCAACCTTGATCATGATTCTGTGGTTTGACTTGGGTTTTGTTGGGAAGTTCCTGTTGGTCTCCCATGAGGTAGCAATCAGATGGCTTTGTTCACATGTCCAGTGCCCAGGTGGAGAAAACTGGGAGGCTGGGACCTTTTTCTTTTTTTCCTTTCCACATGGCTGGCTTGGACTTTTTTCATTGTCATTAAATTCTAAGAGTGAGCATTTCAAGAAAGAGAAGCTCCAATGACCTAGTACTCATCATGTCTTTGCTTTTATCATTCTTGCTAATATTCTATTTATTGGCCAAGCCCAAAGTCAATATGGAAGGGCACTCTACTAGGGCACTCTGTGAATACTGGAAGGCATGATTCATTGGAAACCAGTAAAGTAACAATCCACAACTTGTGGAAAAAACAAAAGCGAAAAAAGAAAAAAAAAGAGAAAAATCATTTTACCACTTGCAGTAAATATAGCAGAAATGTAAAGGAAATAGTATTTAAGCCAAGATCTTATTGTTTCAGATTCCTTAAATACTATTGGATTTCAGACATATTGTGGAAAGCCTCTGAAAGTCAAGTATTCGAATATTAAATGACATGGAAAAATGATATTGTAAATGCTAAGTGTAAATAAAGTTGTTTTAAAACAAATGCTTGTTTGGAAATATATCTCATTTTTCACCATTGTTATTGCTGGTTATTTTCATTTCTTGTCCTTACATTTATCAAAATTCTGTCAGTGGACACAAACTATTTTATAATGAATAAGGTGCCTTTGTAATGGAAAAGAATCTAAAAATAGTATTATAAGAGTAGGTGATAGGGTAACAAGGTTTGAGTATATCTCTATAATATTATTTATATTTCTATATTGCTTTATGGATTTTATAAAGTAAAGTATTTGCAGTTCAAATAATATATATATATATATTTTTTGTTTGTTTGTTTGTTTTTGGCTGGGGCTGGGTTTGAACCCGCCACCTCCAGCATATGGGGCTGGCGCCCTACTCCTTTGAGCCACAGGCACTGCCTGCAGTTCAAATAATAAAGCGCTTACAGAAATGCAAATAAGACAACACCCCAGAGTTATTATCAGATTGAACAAAAGGAAAAAGATTATCAATTCATAGTTCTGGCTAGGATTTAGGAGGTGAGAGTGAAAATTGATACATTTCTAGCAAGAATTGAAATAGATGAGGTTTTACACTAGACATTGCTCTGATGAAGAAATTCTGCTTGTAGAAATTCTAAGAAATTTTTTTTTAATTCTCCAAAATGTAGGTATTGATTTGCACTGATTTGCAGAATTTATGGTGGTGTTTTGTTTCTTTATATACCTCCCACCATTCTTTATACTTTCTAAATCAGTGATTCTCAACCTGTGGATCACGACCCACAGGACCTGTATTAAAGGGCTGTGGCATTAGGAAGGTTGAGAACCACTGTTCTAAATGTAGTATACCCAAACTGATATACTTTAATGTTTAGTGGAATCAACGGAACTTGAATTTCACGGCCATGACTTCTTTTTTTTTTCTTTTTTGTTTGCTAGAGTCTCTCTTTTTCATCCTCGGTAGAGTTGCTGTGTGGCATCATAGCTCACAGCAACCTCAAACTTTCTTGGGCTCATGTGATCCTCTTGCCTTAGCCTCCTGAGTAGCTGGGGCTTATAGGCACCTGCCACCATGCCCAGCTAGCTTTTTTCCTATTTTTAGTAGAGACAGGGTCTCGAACTCCTGAGCTCAAGCAATCCACCCACCTCAGCCTCCCAGAATGCTAGGATTACAGGCATAAGCCACCTCACCCAGCCCCATGGCCATGACTTTAAACTGAAGGTTTTCAATCTCATTTATACGTTGGAACAGAATCATTACAGAGTTCCTGATGCCTGACGCCCAAGGATTCTGATTTAACTGCTCCTGAGCATTGCTTGGGTAGTTGGAATTTTCAACACTGCGCAGTGATTCCAACTGACAGCCAAATTTGAGACCTACAGGCATAGGCAAAGCTCTCTTGACTGACCTGAGTTAAATTCTGAGTGGTTAACCTGCATTCTCTTTTCCTTCCAGAAAAAATTTGACTAATTTCCAGAACCTAGTTTAGTATCTCAAAATGGTAGGCTACTAATGCATATGTTCTTTTGCTTCTACCAGTTGAGTTTTTTTTCCTAGTGTTAGTTAAATTTGTTTCTAAATCTTTTTACATCAACTGCATATTTTTCTTTTTTTTGTTGTTGTTAGCATTTATTTTATTTATTTATTTATTTATTTATTGTTTTTTATTGTTGGGGAGTCATTGACGGCACAAGTTGCATTTGTTAGGTAAAGTCCCTCTTACAATTGTATCTTGCCCCCATAAGGTATGTCACACACTGAGACCCCACCCCTCCCTCCTTCCCTCTCTCTGCTCTTCTTTTCCCCCAAACTGTATATTTTTCATTGTAATACAATGAAATATGCTCAATCAACTATGAATATAAGAAGAGACAGAGTTGAATGTTTTGGAAAGCAGCCAAGGTCAGTTGCTTTAGCAAACAAAGACTATTGGGATACTTAATTTTATGTGTCAACTTGGATAGGCTATGGTGCCCAGTTGTCTTGTTAGACATTAGTTTAGATGTCGCTATGAAGATGTTTTATAGACGTGATTAATATTGATAATCAGTTGGCTTTTAGTTAAGGGGGTTACTCATGATAATGTGAGTGGGCCTCAACCAATCAAAGGCCTTAAGAGCAAAAATTAAAGTCTGCCTTCCAGAGAAAAGGTAATTCTACCTCAACATAGAAATCCTACTTGAGTTTCTGGTCTGCCGGTCTACCCTACCCATTTCAGACTCAAGATTTCATCAACTCTTACAGCCTGTTCTACAGATTTTGGACTTGCCAGCCCCCATAACTCTTTAAAATAAATATATATCTGTACCTCTAGCTATATCTATCTCTTCTATTGGTTCTGTGTTTCTGGAGAATAGACTGTAGAGCTACCAAGAGATGTATGGGTGAGATAATTATAAAGGAGAAATATCTGGAAGGCTTCTATAACTCAGATTATTGTGTCTATGTTTTTAAGTTTTCACTCTCCTTTTTTTAAAAATAGAAGATAGAGGCTTGGTGCCTGTGGCTCAAGCAGCTAAGGCGCCAGCCACGTACACCTGAGCTGGGTTCGAATCCAGCCCGGGCCCGCCAAACAACAATGATGGCTGCAACCAAAAAAAAAAAAATAGCCGGGCGTTGTGGCGGCTGCCTGTAGTCCCAGCTACTTGGGAGGCCGAGGCAGGAGAATCGCTTGAGCCCAGGAGTTGGAGGTTGCTGTGAGCTGTGATGCCATACCACTCTACCCAGGGCGACAGGTTGAGGCTCTGTCTCAAAAAAAGAAGGTACAGGTAAATAATAGCCAATATATTGCAGGTGTGGTTTATGAAAAGTAAGTAATCAGTGTACCCTTATTCAAGGGGTCTTGGCTCTACATTAAAACAATTGGTAACATAAGTTGTAATTGCCAAGAACCATGAAAGGTTTGAGATTTGACCCTACTTATAAGCTAACAAGTTAATCTGCACAGTTTCCTGGAAGCTGGTAGTATATGAGACTCCTGGGTCAGAGACAAATGACTTTAGTATTTATGGCACAGCAAGCATCAGTTCCCATCCCATGGAGTGCTGAGGCAGATTCTGTGTACAGAATAGATTTGCATCACAGCTGGAAAGACTGAGTTTAGAGGATGCAAACCTCTTATAATGGGCTGCACGCAAACCTCCCTAAACTTGGCCCAGAGGAAAACTTCACCTTCATTATGCGGGACAGTAAACAGATCTGCCAGCTGCTCCAGGGGGAGATACTGTCTCTATCTTCCAGCACTACCCACTGTTTTCTGTTCACTATACAAACATCCTTAAAAAGAAATGCAGGAGACCCTTGTGGAATTGCCTCCCCCAAATAAGTCCACTTCAATAATTCAAGTTAAAATAAAATGCTTAAGTTGTATATAGATCTTTTTCTAAAAATGACTCCCTGATTTAACTGACTTTGTTGTTGTTTAACTGACAAAGGGTGTTGAAAGAATGGTGTTAAATAAAAGGGCTTCTATTATCGTCTCTTGATTCCAACTTCTTTCCTAAAGACATTACTGTTTAAAGGTGATTCTACCTCACTAAAATCATTGGAAGCTATTTAAACATTAAGGAGGGTTGGCTCGGCACCTGGGGCTCAACGGACTAAGGCACCAGCCACGTCGTACACCTGAGCTGGCGGGTTCGAATCCAGCTCGGACCCGCCAAACAACAATGACGGCTGCAACCAAAAAATGGCCGGGCATTGTGGCGGGCGCCTGTAGTCCCAGCTACTTGGGAGGCAGAGGCAGGAGACTCGCTTGAGCCCAGGAGTTGGAGGTTGCTGTGAGCTGTGATGCCACA
>CAUYON010007223.1:0-12825 GCA_963573935.1 Arctocebus calabarensis
TCATGGCATTTTCTTGATCACTATATAAAGACATTGATACTCTACATTTAAAAAGTTTCCCCAGTACCCTGCTAAGATGCACCGTAGGTGTGATCCCACCAATTGCCCTCCCTCCACCCATACTCCCCCCTCCCCTCCCCTCCATTTTTAAGTTTAGTTGTAAGAAATAGCATTCAAAGAGGTACCAACTGACTCAGACTAATGTGATCCATGGGCTTAACTAAGAACTTGCCACAGGGAAGCCATGCACGTAACTGCTTGCTGTATAGCCCTGATTTGAATTGTTGGTCCGTCCCCTTTGGGGGCCCAAATGATTTAAAAGAGAAACTGCAGTTGCTTTCCATTAGTTTACAGCATAGATGCAATTGCTTCTTTAAAAGAGATATGTAAATAAAATGTCAAGATGATGCATGCCTTTAAAGGAATGTTTGTCGAATGTTCAACACAGCTACGACTCTTTCTGGCACAATTCAATAGCAGTTCTCAATTTTCTTTGAAGGGAAATATGCAGGATGTAAAGAATCCTACACACTACAGAAATTATAAGTGCAGTTGCCAGACTGAAGTCATATTTTTAGTTATGATTTTAGTAGTTAGATTTTTATGGTGAATTCTTTTTCTGGTTAGTTTATTACGCTTATATTATTAATAGCATTAATATGTGGACTTATTTTCTGAACATTTATATAAATTACAGAATGGAAGCTATTAGGGGAAGACAAAGAGAAAGCAGAATAGGAGCACTGATCTGTAGCTTTGGTACTAATCAATAAGCTATTTGATTTTAGGTAAGTCATTTAATTTTTCTAGATCTCATTTATATAATTTATAAAATAATTAAAACTAGTTGCTTTAGGGTTTTAATGAAATACAGAGTAGTATAAAGATAGGTTTATTTATTAGTTATGAAAAATTGAGGAAATTATATTTTTCATTTGTTTATTTTTTGACAACTATTTATTGACCAGGGATACAGTAGTGTATGTATGTACACATATGGAATACACAGTGCATCCTGAAGTCTACATAGAAAAATGTGGTATAGTCTACTAAGAGGGACAAACCTCAAGCAACGAATTTTGCACCTCAACATGTAATTATATCCTGAGCTAGGAACTTGGAAGGAAAGAGACATGGTTCTCTAAAGCATGAGCAAGGGAACCGATTGACACTGGGAAGGCAGGGAAAGCTTCCCTAAGGAGGATCCTTTAGCTGAGATCCAAAGGAGAAACAGGAGATACTAAAGGCAAAGAGACACCAGCAGGTCAGATTTTGGAGATAGCATGTGCAAAAACATTGGGGACAGGAGAATAGTGACTTTGGTAAACTGAAAGAAGACCAAGGTTGCTGGAGGAAGAGTGTGAACCAGAACAAGTTTTCAGAGGAAAGCAAGCCCAGAATAAACAAAGTCTTGTAAACAACTTTCAGAGTTTTGGTGTCCATTCTAGCAACAACAGGAACTCCAATTTGTTCACTTAAAAATGGGGGCAAATGGACTTAAAGAACTGATTATGCGTGTAAATCATACAACACTAAGCTAGAATACAGTGGGCATGCAGTAAACCATTCTCTCCACCTGTGTTCTGACCTATAAAAGTCTTTCACTACTAGTCCCACTTGCACATGTGTTTACAAAACCTGATGCATTTTCTCATAAACATTTTTCTTCTCTGTAGATGCAGTGAGTAGCAAATAGTACTAACATACTAATACTTAGTACCAGTAGTCTATGGGCTGCTTGCCCCCCAAAAAGCCTCCCCAAAAAGTATCTCTATGTTTTCATGGAATTACTTTTCATTGAAATACATGTAATATGCATGTAGAGACATGCACAAAGCATAGGTGGACAGCCCAATGAATCTTCACAAAATAAACACATTCTTGCAAGCACCGCTCAGATTATAGAACATTGTTTGACCAGCACCCTGGAGCCCTCCTCATGTCCCTTCTGGGCCTTACCCACCTTCCCTCCCAGTGGTAATGGGGCCAGTTCCTGCTGTCATTGATTCAGGCCTTTTGGGGAACTATGCACTCATACAGTGAGTTTTCTTTTTGATAAAACTTCTTTTGCTCATCATAACATTTGAGAGAATTTTCTATATTGTTATATTTGGCAGTAATTGATTAATTTTTACTGTTGCATAGTATTCCACTAGGAACAATATAGAATATATATTTATTTGTTCCAGTGCTGATGAACACCCAGGAGCATTCATTAAATAGTTTCAAATCGGCAAATGAATAAATGTCCCATAACTCTCTTTATCTTAAAAAAACAAAATTTATAAGACTATTTTAAGTACAAAATGGTACTTAGTAACATTTGTACTATTGTACCAATAGTACAAAAGTACTATTTTAAAGTATACAAAATGCCTTTTAAAAGTCAAACATTAAGTATTTGTAAGTAGCATCTACTTATAATTACTTCAAAAATCCTTTCTAAAAGACTCAGACTGTGGAGGAATGCTCTCAATTAAAAGTGACTAGGATTTTGGGAGGCTGAGGCAAGAGAATCACATAAGCCCAAGAGTTTGAGACCCAGGGCAACAGCTTGAGACTCTGTCTCTAATAATAATAATAATAGATAAAAATGAAAGTGACTGGAATACAGTTCTATAATTATGAAGGAATCAAACTAAAGCAAAAGTTTGTTGTCTGTCACACCTTGTACCGCTGAACTTGATTTGGCCTATCTAAATACTATGTACTTGATACATGATGAAATCAAGCTTTAGATGTCTGGCACTTTCATTGCCTTGGGCCCTTCCTGCTGTCCTTTTGAATTTGAACCCGTTCTATCCTCTTCAGCCTAGCTCTTGATGCTTGGTATTTCTCCTTGTTCCTATATTACCCTTGATTTTTGGTGCCAACCCATTTTCACTACCTTTTTGTGTCCAAGACTGTGACTTACTCTGCAAGGTCCTACTACTCCTGGTCGGTCACCACATCCACAGCTCTGAAGAAGGTTCAGACAGTTAGGCTGAGCACATATGGGGCACTCAATATACACACATAGATATTGACTAGCATATTGCCGCAGATTTGAATCCATAGAAACCTAGTAATAGATTAATGCAACAAAATCATTTAAATGTCCCTTAGGAAACTGTTTGCTCTGTGTATCATTGATTATAGAGAGAAATTATAACAGCCCCAGGATGGCTGTGAATGGATAATTCACACAATGCTGTCACATTTTCCTGGCTTTTCCATTCATAGATCATCTTTAATCAAAATTTTCACTATGCTAATGTCAGCAGGGTCTCTGAGTCTGATGCAGTTTTCTTGAGAACACTGTGAATCCAGTTACCTGGTGACCAACTCTACTTGTCTTAAATCTATAAATAGTTGAAATTTAGCATGTCCAAAGTACAACTTACTATCGTGTCTTTTATCATTTCGAACTTTTTCTTCTATATTCCTTGATTCCATAATGCTATGATCCATTTTGCTCCTCTAGTCGGAAACTTGAGCACTCTTTGACATCTCCCCTGCCTCACTCATCACTTCTTTTTTTATTTTATTTTATTTTATTTTATTTATTTATTTATTTATTTATTTATTTTTGAGACAGAGCCTCAAGCTGTCACCTTGGATAGAGTGCTGTGGCATCACAGCTCACAGCAACCTCCAATTCCTGGGCTCAAGTGAGTCTCCTGCCTCTGCCTCCCAAGTAGCTGGGACTATAGGCACCCGCCACAATGCCTGGCCATTTTTTGGCTGCAGCCATCATTGTTGTTTGGCAGGCCTACGCTGGATTCAAACCCGCCAGCTCAGGTGTATGTGGCAGGCGCCTTAGCCCATTGAGCCACAGGTGCTGAGCCTCACTCATCACTTCTAATCAATCGCCAACACCTATCTATTCTGTCAAGTAAATAAACTCTTACAAATCCACCTACCTCTGTCTATCCCATTTAGTTTTCTTTGAATCTATAATTTCTAGTTCCTATTAACATGTAAAACTTCTAGTTACTTTTCTTTTTTCTCTTTTTTTATTGTCCTCTCTGAGCCTACTCCTCTTTCTCCCTCCTGTAGCCAAAGAGATCTTTCTAGATTTCAGACCTAAGCATATCAATCCCCTCCTTCAAATCTTGTTACAATTTCTTCTTACCATTTGGATGAAACCCAGTTGACTCTTTAGCATGGAGTATATTTTCTTTCCTAGTTTTGTGTCTGGGGGTGTCTCCACATGTGAAATTTTTCATTCCTTGGCCAGGTGCTGTGGCTCATGCCTGTACTCCTAATGCTCTGGGAGGCCGAGGTGGTGGATTGCTTGAGCTCACAAGTTCGAGACCAGCCTGAGCAAAAAAACAAGACCTTGTCTATTCTGAAAATAGAAAAACTGAGGCAAGAGGCTCTACTGAGCCTATGAGTTGGAGTTGCTGTGAGCTATAATGCCACGGCACTCTACCCAGGGCGACAGCTTGAGACTCTGTATCAAAAACCCAAACAAAAAAAATCAAAAACCCCCTTCCACTCCAGACATTCTAAAACATGTGAAGTTCCAGGAGTATGTTATTTTAACATTTATCTCTGGACATTTCCATGTACCCTGATCTCCACATGGAACAGGTCTCCTCCCACTACTTACCTTTCCACACTAGTCCTAGTTATCCTCAGGTTTCCACTTCAATACTGCCTCCTCCTGGAGAGGCTAGGCATCCTTCGACTCACTGCTTCAAACCAATTGTTAACTTTACTGAAATTGCTTATGTTTGGATTCCTGTTTAGATTCCTCTCCAGTAAACCGGTTAAAAACAAAAGCAATCTATTTTGTTCTACCTCTCTGCAAACTGGTTAAAAGCAGAAGTAATCTATCTTGTTCTCATTTTTTCACCAGCATCAAGTAAAATACATGACATAGAGTACTAGCTCAAAACATATATATATATAAATTTATATATATGTGTGTATATATGTAAGTTGAATAAAACAGTAAATCCACTAAAAGTTAACCAAGGATGTGCTTACAAGAAAGCATCCAGCAGCCGCTACTTTATCTTAAGATGGCAAAGCACTAGATGTCAAATGAAAAGCATCTCTCCACATGTTTTTAACACATAGATTTGATCAAAGTTGTCTGGGAAGATATAGATAGTCTGATAAATGCTGAATGTTAAGAAAGTTTGCTGAAGTAAATTTCCTTCTCCGAAAAAAGCCATGTTGTCCCTCATATACAGAGATGCCATGACTGATTCAATATTACTCATTCATTCTTTCCATGGACTTTTGCTATTTTTAGTAAAAATTCAAAGACTATCATATTTTAGTTCATTTTCCTCTTTTTGGTTTGCAGCCTTAATTTATGCATGTAGACATTCTTGCTCTCTCAATGTCCAGTGGCTTATGGTTACGTAGTTTAGAGGAGAAAGTAGCTGGGGAGTACCTTTGGGATTGAATGCCTGGACTTTGCCATTTCCTCAGCAGAAGGACTTCAATTCCAGCACCAGAAGCATCTTCTTTTACTTCTGTGTTCTGATGCCATCTCTTGTCTCTACTTGCTATAACTAGCCACTCCCAGGCCACCCTCATTTGTCATGCAGCCTCCTTGTTGCACCCCAGCATGGACCTGTACTCTAGGAAGATAGTGAGCTGTAGAGTGCACAGCTAGAAGGCAGACAGGCCTTTATGTTTTCAAATAAATAAATGTTTGATAAAAAACAATAGGAGAATAAAAATATTCTCTATTTATTATTGTGTAGGAGCTATACTGAATTAGTTTTCATGTATTGTCTCTTTGGGGGCCCCAAATAACAGTATCCTATAAATGTTCCCATTTTATACATAGAAAATTAGTATGTAAAAAGGATAAGTATCTTGCCAATGGAATAAAATAGTCAAAGTAAGGCCTTAAATGCTTCAAGTAGCCAAGGTCTGGCGATTCTTGAGCCAGTACTTAACTTATGTCATCTACAGAAGATTTGCAGGGTATCATATGACACAGTGCCTAGTGTGGTACCAGGCACATGCTAGACTTACTATAAATAATAGTAAATAATAATAATAATAGATAAATAATTGTTCTGGAGGGAACCAGTCCTACTTCTTGCTGGGGCTAATGACATTCTTTCCAGCCTTGGATATGAGGTTCACACATAGCTTCTCTCAATCCCTGCTGTCACCCTGATCATCCTCTAACTGAAGCCACCACTTGCTTGGCTTTTTGTTCACTCACCAAGCAGGATCACAAACTCCTGGAGGGCACTGGCTGCTTTCCACATTTTCCCAGAATCCCTCCCAGTCCTTGCATAGTGCAATGCAATCACAGACCACTCAATATGTACTTGTTGAATGAACACAGTAAGCCTCAGAAGGATCGATCTTCTGACCTTGAACGCATTGGTTCTATGTTCTTAACAGTTGAGTTAGTTGATCTAATGAGAGCTATTATTTTTTCTTCTTTTCAAGAAAGGAGAGCTTTGTGAGCCCCATTCATTGGATATCTTCATGGTTCTTCACTGGAAGAGATTTTTTTCCCCTATGAGACATTTGGAGACATCTAGAGAAATTTTTAGTTGTTACATAGAGGCAAGATTGCTATTAGCATGGAGTGTGTAGTGGCCAGTGATGTTGCTAAACAGCCTACAAAACACAGGATGGCCCCTCCAGCAAAGGATTATCAGGCCCATGATAACAATAGCACCAAGGCTGAGAAACCTTGGGTTGGACCAAGTTGTAATAAAAGATTGTAAAATTTACATAGAATTCATCATGTAGTTTATAAACATGTACTATACATCTATGTTCCATCTAATGTACATTGTATATAACTGTATGAAGAAAAGGGCAAAACTTCTATCTGTTAAATATTTTTTTAATCAAAATTTTTAACAGTACTGGAAAAACTCATGTATAGCTAAACTTCACTAATTAAGAAGAACTTAAGGGAAAGATACTTCTTACAGTGTGATTTAAATAATAGGAACACCCAAGTTTATTATTTGTCACATGATTAAATGTGATAACTAACAAAATAGTGCCCACAAAGAGATTTATACAATAGCTTTCATTGGATTGATGAAAATCTTCTATAATTTACATACATTTATAGTCAAAAGCAGTGAGAGAGATACTTTAAAAATATTTTTAAAATATATTAAAAATGATTTATTATGACTTTAAATTTTCTTCCCTCTAATCTTGACAATCTCAACTAAGAATTGCAACCCATGTATCAAAGGGCATATAACCTCTGAATTAATAAATTATTTTATGACAAGATCATAATCACATGCAATGCACATGTGGTCACTCACACATATACACACACAAGCACATACACATCAGAATAGCCAGATCTTTGGATAGAGGCTAGAAACAGAATTATAGATACTGCAAAAAAAATAGCTATAAGAAAAACAAAAGATTACAAAATCAGGGATCTTACTTGGTGTTATATTTATGTACCTGTAATGAAAATGGTTTTATAACAATTATCTCAATATTTAAATTTTAAAATAGAGATTAGAATAGATGAAGGACTAACAGGTTACTCAATACTAGCAAGATACTTTTTCATGTTTCAAAAAGCATGTCTTTCCTGGGATATTTACACAAAGATATTCTGGGGAGGACTGGAAACTTCAAGTTGGACATCTGCTTATTGTGGCTTTAATTTTCTCTTTAACTACATTATTTCTAAATGTATGTGGGAACTCTATAAAGATTCTGAAGAATGAAAAAAGTTGTCAAACCTCTGACAAAGATGAGAAGGCTGTTATAAAAGAAACATCTAATTCTTTGTATCTTCACTGAACCTGAAAAAATAAAATAAAATAACATAAAATAAAATAAAATAAGGGGGAAAAAAGAGTAGGGATCAGACAACACCTGTGCTTTTAAATTCTACCACTCACATACAGGTTGATGTTGGGGAGTCATGTAACCCTTGTGAGCAACAGGATGGGAAAAATAATGCCCACTCAACTCTTGACTTTTATTGACTGAGAGAATGTTCAATTTCTAGGATCAGGAAAGGCAAGAACAGTTGATAATGAGCAGCTGACAGGAAAACAAAGACAAGCTTGATGGTGGAACTTGATGTGTATTTTCTTTGGAGAAGAATGCATCTAAGCTGAGCCTCATTTTTACATTCAACTCAATTTTGAAACTTGACTGTATACACTGTCCTTATTATTGAGGGTATAGGGCTGAAATGTCCACTCCATGAAAGGGAATGCATTCTAGACCTCAGTAGAGTACTAGATGGAGTAATTAAATTGTGACCCACACAGGTATAATTTTGCCTACACTTGCCATTTGCAAGGCAGATCTTTGGGTACAAGTGGCTACTAGCCCCATGAATATATGTAAAAGATTGTGTGGAGAAAAAGAGATGAAATAGATTCCTTAATTTGGAATATCTCATCTTTTAATTATTATGTTTAATATCTATTTTCTATGCTAAAACTTCCCCTTATTCCAAAACCCTTCCCACCATAAAACTAATAATTGTCATTATATGCTAGTCAACATCCATGCACAAACTTCCTTTAATATTTATGACAATTTCATAAGGTGTAATACTATTAATACTCCTTGCATTCACAAATGAAAAAATCTTCATTCAGAGAGGTAAAGTGATTTGACCAGGTCCCCAAAAGTGCTCAGGCAAGGAAGCAGGATTAGGCTTAGGTTTGCCTGTTGCCTGGATTGAAATCTGAATTTGCCTGGCATTCTTTCCAGGGGCTCTATGGCCTTCATGTACAAGACTGCAGAAGTGCTCCATGCCCAGGATGGGCTCCAGCCCTGCCATTGTTTCTAATGGAGAATTACAGCCCAGATTGCTTTGTAACCCCATCTCCTCTGAACACCAGCTTGGCAACCACCTGGCTGGAGTGATTTATTGAAAAGTATCAGTTCTTGTGTCGATGCGCTTAAGTGTGTTCTCAGTGTACCCTGGGGTAAATATATTGTGGATGAAGAACTGCCATGGCAACCGCCTGTGGAGTTGTTTATGTCCTGGAGCAGCAGTACATGGCCCCCCAGAGGGTTCTTCATCCTGCTGAAGTTTGCTGTGGTGGTAGAGGTTGGGAGAGGGGGTGGGGGCATGAGCAATAACCCATCACCATGGAGACAGGGATGCTGATAAAGGGCAAGCCTCCTAAGGAAGCAGTATCTGGAATAGTGTCCTGCATTCCTCGGAGGGCCTGGTGGAGCTGACCTTTTTCCAATGGCCCATAAATAATTTACATCTCATCTCCAAAATCTTGTCCCCATGCCTTTTTTTCTTCAAATATTCAACTTTTCAGGCAATAACCAAGTTCCCATTCAAAACATATTGCAATTCTTAAAGCATTTTCACCTTAATAAGCTCTTTGGTTCCCATCAGGTAATGATGTGCCTCATCTACCTTCAATAGCAGGAGTGGACATTTGGTGAATTTATTTTTGCATTTGAATTCCCTTTCAACAGAGGTGTATGGTTCTTTGAATAAAAGCTTTGCCAAAGAGCCTCCATGTTCAGCTGTATTTAATTACATTTTTGAGAATGAGTCCTCCTGCCTACATTGAAACCCAACCATCTTTTGCAGATAAAAAGCAAAGGATAAAGTTAACCAGTATGTGTTGAAAAACTTATCTTAAAAAAATAGATTTTACTTATATATTCTTATAAGGAGACAGTACTTACTCCATAGGGATTTTTTTCAAGTTTTAAATGGTGATACAAGTGTAGCAAATTCTACAGTCTGTAGAGGTCAAGAAGATCATGGTCATGAACAAAATGCATCATAGAACAAGGCAGAGTGGAGCCTGGAGCAAAGATAGGTACCCACTACTCAGCTTTGTCTTTTTAAGAACCAGAAGCAAGAAAAGAAAAAAAATAGAGCAGTGCCTGTGGCTCAAGGAGTAAGATGCTGGCCCCATATACCGGGGGTGGCAGGTTCAAGCTCGGCCCCAGCCAAAACTGCAAAAAAAGAAACTTCAAAAGAAAAGAAAAAAATAAATGGAAACAACCCCCATTTTTAAGTGACAACTAATTTAAAATAATGGAACACTTAGCAAGTACAAAACATGCAAACAGAAAAAAAAAATACATGTCATGTACTGCTAGTTTGAGGCCCTGCCTTGTACCTGGTAAACTCTCAATAAAGTTTAGCTATTTTTATCGTTTTACTTAGAGAGATGCTGAGAGGTCCGTACTGTCTCTCTGTCTGTCTGTCTGTATGTATGTATGGAGAGGAACCTAAGACTCAAAGAGCTGAGTAAGGACATGAAAGAGCCAGACCTACGTCTTTCTGATCCCAGACCTCGGTGACTCTGTGGTAGGTGGAAAGTTTCCACTTACAGCCGATGATTTTTTAAGCCAACCTGACTTCCATAATTTTTTTAAAAAGCATTACTTTTAGGCGGTGCCTATGGCTCAAAGGAGTAGGACACCAGACCCATATGCTGGAGGTGGTGGGTTCAAACCCAGCTCTGGCCAAAGGGGGAAAAAAAAAACCTGCAAAAAAAATAATAATAATAAAAAGCACTACTTTTGCTGTTTTCACCATTCTTGTACTGCATGTTTGTCTTAAATTCAGAGAATTAACTTGTGTAGAAGCTTCAAGTGCCTTTATTTATTTATTTATTTATTTATTATTAAAGCAAGAACACTCATGTACAGAAGTCTATACTGAATAAAAAAAAAAAAAAACAGCAAAAAAGGACCCACAGGGTATTCTGGATATGCTACTTTTAGGCTGAGCCTTGTGCGTTGTGACAGTTGCAGCATTTGAATTCGTTGTTGTAACACCGTTTTCCTATCTTCAGAGAAAATAAGGCACAAAAGATCCTTTGCAGCTTCAGCCTAAATGCTGGGCTCCCTAACGCTTTGGTATTTTCGAGATAAAAAGATTTCAAAAGGACAAAAGCTTCTTCCGTTCTTGGCATTGCTTACAAAGCAAGAACTAGGAAGGTAACATTTCATGTTTTTGCATTTTCATTTTCAAGGTCCAAACATGTCTCCATTCTGTAAGGAGAACCCAGAGGCAGTACTATGTCCATTACGGTGTGAACTCCTGACTCAGAAAAGTAGAGCAGGTCAGCGAATGGGAAGGTGAGTTCTTGACCGAGGAAGTTAAAAGTAGGTCAGTAAAACTAATTAAAAAACTGACTCAGGAAGTAGAAGGTGGTCTGTGAGCAACAGGGTGAGCGTGTGACCCATCGAGCAGAATAAGGTCAGCCAGAGAAAGAAAAACTGAATTAGTTAGAAAGTAGCTCTTGGAAGTAGGAAAAAAGATTTCTTTCTTTATGCCAAGCAAGTTCAGTAACACCAGTAGATTATTTGAAGAAGAATGAATGATTCCTTTCAAATTAGGAAAATCCCTAATTCCTTTGCTGATTCTCTACCTGTTTGTAGTTGTAAGTCCTTGGGAATTTCCTGAACCTATTTTTGCCTCAGTTTTCTCATCTGTAAAATGGAAGTAAATAATATTGTTTGCCTTCTAAGCTGTTGTGAAAATAAACAATGTATGTGAATGCTTAGGATGGTGCCTGACCCACCGTAAGTTTTCAATAAATACCTATTATTATTGTCATCATTATTCCTTTTTAAATGTTTCATAAAACCTTTCTTCTTTTTAATGGGTATATGTTCTTACCTACTAATATGTCCCTCGCTTATCTACTGGCTTCTTTATTTCATAGAAGCATCTGGTAATTATTAATAGTCAACAAAGGGGTCCTTGGTGAGACAGACTCTCATACTATGAAATACTATCAAAATCACATCTGCTAATTTAAGAGCACAAAGTCCTCGAGTCCCAGGGCACTGTCTCAGAGTAAATCCATGATAAAAAAAATGATAACAAATGATTTGTTTATTTCCTGGCAAAAGGAACAAGGTGAAGACAAGAGTCTGGTTTTCTTTTGTAAAACAGGCTGTCATAGAAAGAATTGCTTTCAATCAGAAGGACTGTGTGTGGCACATGTAATACCTGGGGAAAAGAGAAATCTCTGACTCCTTTGCTTAGCATCACTTGTCACTTGAGAGGAAATTTCCCCTCTATTGTGTGAACATAAGTATGATGAAAATTGTGTCTGCTTGGCTTGAGATGAGTTTAGGTAAGTGCTACTTAAGTATTAATTAAAAGCACACTGGATTTCTTCCATCTATCCCCTTAGAGGTCTGCTTTTCTGTCCAAGATCTCCTTTTATTTTTTCTTTATTTTCATTGCTCATTTATGTGCATTTTTAACAAAATATGTATTTCTTTACTATAAGGTGGTATTAGAGGTCTTGGGAAAAGCAAAAGTCCATATCAATATATTGTACATGTCCAGCTTTTATAGCTTAGTTTCCATTGATTTGCTGACTATTTAAACCACTGAGCTATTAACAAAGCAGGACCACTACACACTGCGTATCCCTAGCCCTTTCCCCATGAAATAGCTTTAGGAATGGTGTATGGCGTGCTTCAGTTTCAGAAGCTCTTTCCCATGCATTTTCATAACATTTGTCATTTGATTTTCATAACAAACCTGTGAGCTCAGCAGGCCATTATTATTCCTATTTTATATATGAGGAAAATAAGCCTGAAAGAATATAATCAATTCAGAGAAGGCCATAAAGTGACAATGTGTGGATTTGAACTCAAGGATATATGACTTTGGGGTCCTTGCTTTATCTTCTATTATTAGGCAGGGAAAAGTGATTTCTCATCCACCCTATTACTTATGGTGCCTCTTTTTCTAAAAGGAGCAGGGTACTGGCGAAACTTATTAAAGGTAGAGTATTAATGTCTTTATATAGTGATCAAGGAAATGCCATGAAGGATATCTGTAACAGTATGATCAAAATATTTCTGAATGTATATGAATCGTGCCCTGTGATTGCACCA